>JAFIRS010003981.1:0-105679 GCA_018342105.1 Gonioctena quinquepunctata | reverse complement strand
AATGCATCCACATATTGAAAACTGAAACGAAAAAAGAATTGTTAATATATTCCATTGATATTCAAATAATTTTACTTACATGAGAAAATGTGATGCTCCAAATATAGTACTTCTACACTGAATGTTATTTTTAATGTAGAAATATCTATATTCAACATAAAATCACTATATCCTAACTATTAACATATAAACAATATTATCATTTAATGTAGTTGAATTCTACTAGAGGACGAGTTCTCAAACTCCTGCTACTTGTGGACTCTGACCCAAATATGTTATTGTATATTTGAAATCTGAAGCATTTATGCAACTGACATCGTCCGCATTGAATTCATCCGAAATACTTTTGACAACCATGATTTGAATAAAGTATCATTATCATCACGTAATGTCATTAGAATAGATCTCCCATATCGGTTATACAAATCGTCATACCAAGTATGTTGAAAGCTTTACCGATGGGTAATGATGATATTGGTCTTTGTTCAAAAGCTCCCCCCCTCTTTCAATTATTGAAGAATTGATTCTCTTCAAATCTACAACTTTTGGAAGAAAAGACATAGTAAGACTGTATGAAAAATATAGATTATTTCACCTTATAAAAAATACACTCACTGAATTGAGAAATTTCTCGTACTCTGTATTCACTCTGATGATATTATCTAACATCTGATTTCTCATCAACGACTCCACACATTTTTATAAGAGGCATCCCCACTCCATTTCCAGTAGATAGGACTGTGAAGGTCATTACGCACTTGAGCATCAACACACTCATCAATACTCGCAGTTCACTCTTAGCTCTCTCACAGGATGAATGCCCTCCTCGCTTGGAGAGTGCAAGGATTCATGAAGGTCATGATCACACATAATATGTATGCCTACACCACAACTTTAGTCAAGGTCAAACAAACATCGAGATCAAATCTTTAGGTTGCCGAAACAATCCCAACATCAAAACTCAAGGTCAAATCTCAAAGTCAAAACTTAATATTATGAATCTCTAGGTCAAACTCAAGGTCAAAACTGAAGTCGAATCTCAAAGTCGACCAAACCCAATGTCAAAACTCAATGACAAATCTCAAAGTCAAATCTCAAGGTCAAACACACACACATTGCACACCTGCAACTATTCAAGGTCACACGTGACGTCATAGTGGTGGGGGGAGAGCCAGAACCGGCTTAAATCTCCTACTTAGGGTATACCTTATATTTGGATTTCGAAAGGAATTAGCCACCCTTACGGGTAGAAAAATAGGGAATAATTGATTTTTCACTAGTGAACATTGGCACACACATACGTAGTTGACAATGACCGATCGCTACTGACATTACTCTTGTTCCGTCAAAATCAGTATATTTTATGAGAGGATGGAATGATATACAAAGTAATGAAATAAACTCACCAGAACAACGAAAATAATTTATATTACAACAAATAGTAGAAGTAGATAATCATATTATTTAACTGGTAATAGTTGAAGTAAGGTGGGTAATTAAGTATTTTGGAAGTAATCAAAAAACAAGTAGGTAGTAATTGGTAGATTTTAGCCACAAAAAATTGAAAAATAAAAACTTTTCAACAAAAAATTAAACCGACGAAATACGGAACTGAAAAGTAAAAAATAAATACTTTTAACAAAAATTAAACCGACGACAAAATCAACAGAAAAGCAAAAAATGAAATAAACCTTCTTAGTCTAAATGATAATTGAGCTCCTAAACTAATGTAAGTAACTGATTTTGAGTCGGCGCCAAACAAAGTAGCAATTTAATTAGGTGAAGCGTAAAATGATGGCAGCGAGATGCACGGCTGCGTTTTGATGACTTCTTTCATAGATAATGATCAATTTGGAATATTGTGTTTCGAAGCGTTGAATACCTGATTATCCATCGCGTATATCTGTTTCATATTGTGCTGGTCCACTGGCTCGAGTCCCTTTTCGTTCTAACCAATTATAACACCTATGGTCCGCGATTTTATTTCCGAATCTGTATATGACATGACGATATATAATGTTTATGATTACCAGGTAACATCATACATTATGATATTTTGTATTATAATTTTACAGAGTCATAATTGTATGCGTTTTCTATTTCTTTAAATCAGAATCATAATACTGTAGCAATATGATGTACGTTTCTGTTTTGTTATCTGTATCTGAACCTTCAAAAACTACAGATGTTCAATCTGCGATTGAAACAATTTTTTTTTATTCAATGTGTCTTATAAGTATGGTAAGAGTAGAGTTTCATCATGTCTCATAATAATTGTTAATTCTAAATTTTTGTTTTTTGAAAGGTTCAATGACGATAGAAATGGGTGATATTCCTATAACATGAAATATATATATATATATATATATATATATATATATATATATATATATAAATAAATATAGATAGTTGATTGGTAATGAAACGCGATACAATAATCAAATTATCATCATAATTATGTATAGAATTCCGAGTGCATTTCTATACATTTCACCCGTTGAAATAATATGACAGCAAAATATGATCGCTGGTTTCATATCCAAGATGTCGCAGGCAAATTAATCACATAGAGAAAATATATCCACAATATCAACTCGACAAAAATAAATGTATTCGATCTATCAATCGTTTGGTACTGATGTAACAAAATGCATCTTGGAAAATTTGTAAATGTACATTTTTTCCTTTCGAAGATTGATTGTAACAGACGAGTTACAAAAACTTCCTGCACTTGCAGAGCGAATGCTTGTGCGACTGTAAACATGTCTACGCAGTATTTTCATACATAAACGCTCACCGAGGAACGTCCAAACATTTGATTTTAGGTTATTTGCAGCCGAATCGTTCATTGTCATACATTTATCATACGCGCACTATCGACACTGGACCTCTCTTTGATACGAAGCTTTATCCGCCGAATCACAATACAAATGCCGTTTTGACGTTTACGACCGAAAATTCAAACTATCGCACTTTGTAGACACCCTTTCAGCACATCGATAAATGGGAATAAGTGATACTGTCTGACCAGTTTGTCCGTTTTCGCCACTGCGGCGATGTCCTCGTTAAACTCCTCCCCATTCTCCAAGTCCATAGGAGATCGTCGTAGATTTATCTGTTGGCTATCAATGAGTTTTCATGTTTCTACAATATTACTCCCCAAGCAACTCGTGCTTGTTGTAGGCTGCCTCTTCAGGTAACAATTTATCAAGTTCATCAGTTTCCGTGAAAGCGGCGCGGATAACTTTACGAAGTTTTTCATTGCGCACGGTCCTGTCACAGTCGCCAAAATGTTGTTACCCGAAAACATAAGCTACCCGGCAAACCCAGATCACAAGGTTCTTCAAAACAGTCTGCATAATTCTAGTGAGATTATATGAGTCAAACCAATTCAAAACTATATTGATAAAATATAGTGACATTCAAAGGCAAAATTACTGACACTATCTCTGATGATTATAGTTTGACAAAACGGTTTAAAAAAAACTATAAAGCTATAATTCGACACATATCAAATTTGTGGATTTTCCATTATTTGTTCAATGCATCTATAGCGTCAACCGTTGATTTCTTGTTTCTGAATTTATTTCAATAATCTCCTGGTGCGTAAAATAACAATACTTGAGGAATTGAAAAAACTTTTCCAATTAGAAAAAGGCAGAAACGAATTCCGAATGATTAATTCTTCCAGTTCTCCATTGATATTGGAACTGAACTTGAAATATACAAACAAGATGCGAGGCGATTATAGCGTGGAACAAAATTCTACGACGGCGTACACAAAAGCGGAAGGAAGGAATAATCGTATTTCATTCTTTCCGTAGGAAGCGAGCTATTGCAGTAATTCCGAGAATATTTACTCAACACAGTAAAGAAAACTCTGAGATGATGTGTGAGATAATGGAAGCACTATATAGAAGAAGGTATTTAAAGTGGCGTCATTTAACAGCTCAACATCATGTACTATTTTATTTACACGCCGCTTCGCGAGAAAATAAATATATTATTTTTGAAGTTCCTACAAGCAAAACGTCCCTTCAATTTATAGTCCAGTCAAAATTGACAAAAAAATCTATAATGATTCGGATAGAGCTAAAAATTGTTACATGTCCCAGGTACACTATAACAAATAAAATATCAAAAATCCCCACCGATTCTACGTCTGCAAAAAAAAATATGCAAAGTCAAAGGTCAAAAGTATCGGTTTTTTCTATTTTTCTCGTAAACGGTGAGGTTATAAAAATTGGCCAGACTTAAGATGTAGATCATGCAATTGTCCATCACTTTTTTTTCTACGAATCATCATTTCAAACATCGAAAATACTAGTCCAAGTAGCATTTTCAGTACGCGGAACGTAGCGGCCAGGATTCTGAAAAACTTTGAGGTGTTTAACCACAAACACTGCCACGTAATATATACGCAGCGGCTACCAAAATGGGGAACACTTTTTTGGTGGCCCCTATGTTCCGATTTAAGTTCATGGATCTCAGATAGCCACATTCCAACTACGTTGTGGTCGCCTGGCGAAAACGTGAATATATAATGGCCAACACTAGATACGTTAAACAACTGATTGCGCTTGTGTCAATTGATATGTAGCTCGCATTCTGTCCTGTAACATATTTTTATAATAAATCTTTCTGATTCTTCCATTTTGCCTGATTCATTTCTAACACTCGATCGACTATAAATATAAGAATATATAACATACAAACACGTCATTGAGTAAATTGAACCAACTCTTTACTTTCGATTCTTAACCCCGAAAAGCCATATATCTGCACTTCTTTCGTGGAATTACGGAGAGAAGTCCTCAACTTACTCATAAAAAACACTCCATACTGCTGGGTACGTTTCTAAATACTGAATGCAGGTCTATACTAAGGAAGAGCTGTATAACTACTGACTGCAAGATTACACTAAGTGAGAGCTTTATAATCCCTGACTACAAGTTCAGACTCATGGGGAGTCTTTATAGTTACTAGGCAGGCCGTGACTTCTCAGCTAACCTGCGGGAATACAAGTCAATATTGAAGGAAACTTGATAATCTTCAAGTGCAACTTTGAACAGTGGGGAGCTTTATAATTACTAGGCAGGCCGCGACTTCTCAGCTAACCCGCGGAAACGCAAATCGGGAGCTTCATATCCTTTGAGTGCAACTTTAAACAATGGTGAATTTTATAATAACAAGGCAGGCCGTGACTCCTCAGCAAACCTATGTGGCGGGAGCTTCCTTAACTTTGAAATGAAACTTATAACAAAGGGGAGCTTTATAACTTTTGAATGCAACTCTTAATAACCTGATACACAGACGCAAGACCTCAATACTTCAACTCTCGCAAATATCGCGTACTTTACTAACCAGTCACCTAAATAACTCTGCTGTATATATGTCTCTTATGGATCGTCGGTGCTCGGGTCTCTTAGCTCTATGGTCGTCCTTTGCTCGCGTCTTTTTTTCCTCTTAGTCTCTGGTCTGGCGTGTCGATCTCTGCTTGCAAATGTCCTGTTGTAACGCTCCTGCTTTCCGCTTTCCACTATTCAGGCGATCGTCGGCTATAGTGAGGTTCGTCTGGCTTCGTGCTGCTGGGCCCTTGTTGATCTTGCGTGATGAACTCTGGTCGCGCTGCTTCACAACTGAATTTTCGGTGCTCTTTTGAAGCCTCTCTACCTCGATGTAGAGACGGTCTCTCCACTCTCTTTTAGATGGGAGATTGGTACGCGTGGTGCACACTGTGCTGTGACCGAAGAGATATCGCCGCGGAGAATCTTAGTATTCGACTAAATGAAAATTAATTGCTGTTGGGCTGAGATTTCACAGGATAGAATTAGTAACTTTGTTACAGCCGGCTTGCAATCAACTTCGATAGCAATGAAAGCCAATTCCGGTTAGGTTGTGTTCACTTTTTTAACGTAAGATATTGACCGGGTTCGTTTTTCTGCAGCGGCTACTCTTCAGAAATATCCACGCCGAAGGCGTGTCTTGTGCTGTAGACTACAGATGAGGAGTCAACAAAATGCAGCTATGGTAGCGTTTCACTTTTAACCGTCGAGTTAAGGCAATCAACATCGCAAATGTAAAATTCATAATGTTTCTGGGGGGGTAGAATTAAGAATCATGGTTTGTTTTTAAATTCTGAAAAAAGTGGGTATTTTAGAAAGCAGCAGTTTTTCGTACAAAAAAGTTCTAAAAATTAGTTGTATGTGGGGGTTTTGCTAAAAGAAGGACGAATGGTGATTGTTTTCAGTGGCCAGAAAAAGCGCTGAAAATAAAGCCTTCTGTACATTTGGTAGTCCGTATTTTGGACTGTATTTGAAGGTGTCACGTTTCCATTTTTTCGTTTCAGATTTATATTCAGAAGGTAAAGTACGATAGTTTCACCAAATAGACCAAGAGCCCGTGTCACTTCAAAAACGTATCATAAGTTTATGCACATTGGATACGGGAACTTGTGTTATCGATGTCGACAATGCTACAGACATGCGTGCCATACATTTTTTATGGGGCGAAGTGATGGTAGGAGGGATGGTGAACTGTTATAAAGAAGAAGGTGAAAATTTTTGGAAGTTTACGGCTGAGGGTAGTGAAAAACAAAAGTTTATAATATAATAAAGCGGCACTTGATGATTGCAGTTGTCTGCTGCAACGTTCAAAATATGTCAATGGAAGGGACCCGAAAAAATTTACTACTGACAATTGGAAGAATCTTACCATTTGCCTTTGAACAATATAAATTTCGTCCGCCAGTCATTTTCAATGGGGCGGATAGGCGCTGGGCCCACCAAATTCGGAAACTTATCATAAAAAAATCGCTAATCGTTTGAAGGCTAATAGTGTCTTTTTTTCGGGCCCGTTCTATTGACATATTTTGAGCGTTGCAGCAGGTGAACGCCGAGCTTTAGACGACTGCAATTGACATGTCTGTAGCATTGCTGACATCGATAACACAAGTTCCCGTATTCAATGTGCGTAAACTTATGATACGTTTTTGAAGTGACACGGGATCTTGGTCTAAAACGGCATGTCCCAATAGAATAAGGTCATGGTTCACGGAAGGGAGCGCAGGTGAGCGTGGGTTCAAACCCCCGCTCGGACGAATTTTTTTTCTTTTTTTTTAATTGAAAAATGATTTGTTTGGGGTGAATATTCGTCCCAAAACAAATCATTTCTCATGTCTCACAAGCATTTATTTAATTTCAAATATGTATATGTGTTTAGTTCAAATCTTGTAAGTGAATTTAAACCTACTTCTAGTTGTGCGAATGACGTGAAATTTGGCAGGTGTTTAGTTCCGGTAATAATGCATTTTTTTAAAAAAAAATGGCGGTTCCAATATTAAAATTGGGGTTTTGGAAGGAAATTTTTCCAAATTAATTCAAGATAGCGGCTCCAAGATAGCGACGACTTCTGTGATTATAGTCCGATTCCATTCATGTGGGACATGATTCCTCAGTCGGAAATTATGAATTGAAGATGGCGGCTTCAGGAAGGCGATGTGTTTTGTTATTATGTCCCGATTCCATTCAAAATTGGTATGTGGGTTTTTTGGGGTTGTAGATTATCAATTTCGTCAGAATTCAATAAAAATTATTGACAAGCTTTCATACAAAAAATATTTCTTCAATTGTTTGACCTAGGTTATTCTATGAGTAACATATTCAAAAGCTTGCCGCGAATATAAAATGAGTATTCTTGCGTGGCAAGATTTTGAATCTGTTACTCACAGAATAATTTAGGTCTAACAAAGAGATTATTTATTATCTTTGTGTAATTTTTTTAATGATTTATATTAAAATGTTAGCACAGAAACCGTAAGAAAAATTATTTACTGTCTGTGCAGAATTTGTTCACAAGTTTTGTATGCACTCTCCCCAGAACATTTTTCGTACTGCAACCATACCAATGGAGTAATAGCTTGGAATTACTCTTGAAATTCAGTATTTCAGATTAAAAAAATAATATATTTCAGTGCCTCGTTAAATCTTGTTCTAATGCCTTGGCACCAAACTTTTATTGGTTCATTACTATATCAATCGAGTAACAGCTTCAAACTACAACCAATACCTATTTTATGTTCGCGGCAAGCTTCTGAATCTGTTACTCACAGAATAACCTAGGTCAAACAAGAAAAGACATTATTTTTCTTTTTTGGTGCATTTGTACGAGAAAGCTTGTCTTAATTTTTCTCTCAATAATTTTTATTTCATTCTTTTTAGTCATTCATGAAATCTGTCATTTTATTGAATTTTGACAAATTTCAAGTTATTCGGACAGCTAGAAGTAGGTTAATTCACTCACAAGATTTGAACTGAACATATGTGAAATTAAATGAATGCTTGTGAAAACATTTCATTCTGTTACTCGATCGGCCAGGTTTTCTGCAGCCAGCTCTGAGACATGAGAAATGATTTGTTCTGGGACGAATATTCGCCCCAAACAAATAATTTTTCAATATGGAAAGAAAAAAAAAGCTGCCCGAGCTGGGGTTTGAACCCACGCTCACCTACGCTCACTTTCGTGAACCAACACCTTAGACCGGTGGACCATTCGGAAGTTAATTTGTTTTGAAACTATTACCAATCTGTTGCTACATTGTAGGGTTGCTTTTTTCGAGAAAAGGCCTTAAAAAACTTATACACCACTTTTGCCCAGGCAGTCAATTATTTTCCTTATGTTTGCTGTGAGTACTAACATTTTGAAAACATATCATTCTGTTACTCGATTGGCCAGGTTTTCTGCGGTCCCCTCTTAGACTACAAACCATATGAGTCCAATTACTGGATATTCAATGTCGGGAAAAATTATTTTTTTATGACTGACTGATTTTTTGTTGGTTAGGGAAGCTTAGGTATATATATATATATATATATATATATATATATATATATATATATATATATATATATATATATATATATATATATATATATATATATATATATATATATATATATGGGTTAACTAATCTCTAGACAAGCATATATACATATATATATATATATATATATATATGGGTTAACGTAATCTCTAGACAAGCCATGGTTTCCAGAGTTCCGAAGATATGATGATTCAAACTTGGCAGAGGTGTTAGATTCAAGAATTGAAACATTTTTCAATATTTCATACTCTCCCATCACTTGGGAATTTCAAATTCTGACCTTTTCGGACTTTGAGGACGATTCTGAGTACAATCACATAGTTTTGAGATGAAAAACTGGTACATTTAATTTTTCAAAAGCATTTGGAGTTTATCGCTCATCAAGTATGCTGCGGATACAAAATTGAACGAAACCAGAATCATAACTTTGATTTTACGATCGATACGAAAGGTATAATTGCGAATAAATCAATATCTGAATAAATCAAACATTTCGAAGGCACCTTCACTCGGAACTGAATTACACTTTGAAATTCTTGATGAAAAGCCCTGTAAAATTATACATTTTTCGTTTCCGCAAACATCTCCAAGAAGGCCTATTCAGTTTGGGAAACGAATAGTGGTAAGATTCAATCCCATTCTCTTCACAGAATTCTCTTTGTTTGGTAAAAACTTAAAAAATCAAAAAGGTGCTATTGAAACAAAAATAATTTTGACAAGTAAGAAATTAGTTTTCATCAATAACCTTATATGTTCGTATACTTAGTGAGCTTTAAGTCATTAAATTTTTCAACAAACATGTATACATGAGATGAAGAAGAAGACATGCTATTAATTTATGGAAAATGCAAGAAAAATTCGAAGAACGCACCAACTTTGTATGCTGAAAGGTATTCCAACAGACATCATCCATGTTTTCAATATTTCACCGTTGTGGAGAAACAACAAGAAACTGACAACCATGAAACTTTTTATCACTGATGAGATGACGGAAATCAATGTTTTAGCATTTGTAGAAGTGAATCCTACCGCTTCTACTACGGAAATTAGCCATGAGTTCAAATTAGTCATGAGTTCAAATTAGTCATGACTCAGCAAAAAAGATGTTGAAAAATAATAGGTACAGGTCATTTTAAGTATCAAATGCACCAGCATTGATATGGAAATTATGGAAATCGAAAATTAGTTTATTGTGATTGGTTACTTCAGAACAATACTGCTAATCCCGACTTTGTTCCTTCGATATTGTTTTCCGACAAGTCAAAATTCACGAATAATGGATTGTGTGATAGACAAAACCAGAGATATTGGGCGCAACAAAATCAGCATTTAATGAGGGAAAGTAATTTTCAGGAAACGTATG
This sequence comes from Gonioctena quinquepunctata, assembly GCA_018342105.1. Taxonomy (NCBI): domain Eukaryota; kingdom Metazoa; phylum Arthropoda; class Insecta; order Coleoptera; family Chrysomelidae; genus Gonioctena; species Gonioctena quinquepunctata. The sequence goes on along the minus strand of JAFIRS010003981.1, from coordinate 95,435 downwards.
GGCTGGTGTAATCGGAAGTAAAATGATTGGACCAATTCCATCTCAAGGACAGTTGACAGAGGTGTGATATTTAGAATTGCTTCAGAACGATATAATACCATGCAAATCATGAACTATTCCATGAAACGGTTCAATAAGCAAGTAATTGCAACGAATGGCCCTGTACGTTGGCCTGCCCGCTCACCTAATCTCAGTATTTCATACTTTTTTGTGTGAAAGAACGAGTATTTCATACATCACTTCAAAAACATGAAATTTTAAGAAATCGCATTCGTTGCCATAAATCCCGCTTTGTTGCGAAATGTAATGCGAAACACAATTGATAGACTGTAGATTGTAGGGGGGTCGATATGCCTCTTCAACTCTCCGTACTCCGACCTGTAAGGACTTTTGTACATAACCCTCCATCTATTCACGACCCGGGATTCTGAGACTCCTTGCAAAGCGTATCAGTTTCCTGGGAGCTAAGTTCCTGATGTCTGAGGACGTTAATGAAATCTCTTCGAGGAACTTAAGCTCTTTGCAAAACAGCGCTTAGCAGTCGCAAAGCAGGTGTTCTGCAGTTTTAGCGAAGTTCTCGCAGTAACGGCACAGTTTACTGTCTGATATATGGATTTTTTTGAGGTGATACCTCAGAGGACAATGTTCGGAGAGTAGTTCCGTTACCAGTTTTAAGTCTTTCTTGTCCAAAGCGAAAAGCTGTTCAGCTTTCTTTGGTAATGGGTTCAGAAGTTTTTTTGCTTGTCTTTGTCCTGGAACCTTAATACGGTGGGTTTAAATTTGGTCAGCTTCCCAGAGCCGAAACTCTTCGTTGATATGGGCTTTGCAAAGACCACAAAAAGGTTCCGTGCCAGAAAATTGAGTGTTTGCGCTTTCCTTGGCAAGGGGCAGTGCGCTTATTCATTGCCTTTGATTCCCTTGTGACCTGGCATCCACATCAGAGTAACCTGATTGTTCGTAGGTTTGAAGCCTGGTGCAGTCTGAAGGCTTTTTTCGCCGCTTCTTTTATTACACAGTGCAGTGGCGAAAGATTTAGCATTAGCAGTGGGGCACGTGAATATTGCCTATGTGATTCCCAGACAGGCTGACCGCTGCACTTTCTGTAGCTTGATTTGTGCCGAGTGCTGTTGGGTTTCTAGCCACCATACTAATGAGGCATATGTGACCATGGGTTTGATAATCGTTTGATATAACCACTATATCATTTTCAGCTTGAAACTCCATGTCTTGCCAAAAACTCTGTGGCACGTCCAGGTTGCCGCTGAAGCCTTGGAAAGACTCTTTTTAATATGACTGTTCCATGTTAGTCTCTGGTCGATTATAACGCCCAGGTATTTGACTTCATTGGAGAAAGTTAGCTGAGTTCCATTCAGGATTGGGGCTTTCAGTTCATACTTACTCTTCTTCGTGAATGGAACCAGCACTGTTCTGCTAGGATTTACATTCAGTCCCTCCTTTGCGCACTAACTTATGATTATATTAAGGCTGTCTGCATGCGAATAGATATTATCCCGTCATGTTTGCCCCTAATAATGACGACCAGGTCATCGGCGTAACCTTGAGTCGTAATTCCAGATTCATGTAGCTTCACTATCAGATTATCCACGGTCAGTGACCACAGCAAAGGCGATAGAACCCCGCCTTTGGGACAACCTTTTTCTGCTGTCATTCTAATCGTACAATGATTCTGCTTTTCAGCATTGCAGCTATCCGTGAGGTGTTTATATTCCTTTTCTCTAGCGATCTGAAGATGGAGTCATGTGAGTTATAGGACAAAAAGGATTTCACTTCTTATATAACAGTCTATAATTGTTTCCATCGTTTTCAGGCGAAGGGAGGTGAGGCTGATGGGCGTCTCCCACTCTTTGGTATTAACACCACAAAGCCAAAATAAGATCAAAACTTGCTGAATGTCCTAACGGATCCCGTTCATTTTGGTCTTTCGCCAAAGCTGTGGGAAGAAATTTCACTTCCAGCTCATTTCCTCCCCTAACCAAAGAAGATGGAACACTAGCAACGACTGCCCAGGAAAAAGCCAATATCTTTGCGCACCTATTTGCTGGAAATTCCACTCTAGATTCATCGGGAAAACAACCCCCGAACATCACACCTATTGACAGTCACATGCCCGAGATCACCTTTCGCCAACGTACTATCAGAAAGATTTTGCTGGGTCTCAACACCAACAAAGCCTGTGGATCTGACGGAATCCGCCGATTGTTCTCAAGAAATGTGCCCCGAACTAACACCTGTTCTTTGCAAGTTGTTCAACCACTCTTACAATTTGGGGGTATTTCCGTCCAATTGGAAAATTGCAAGAGTACAGCCAGTCCTAAAAAGGCAAAAAGGCCCTACCTAGCAACTACAGACCTATCGCACTGCTATCTATTATTTCAAAGGTCATGGAAAAAGCCATCAACATCGAGCTCATGAAATATCTGGAAGACTCAGGAATTGTCAACGATAGGCAATATGGCTTCCGCCATCAGAGATCAACTGGTGACCTGCTCGCTTACGTCTCACATATATGGCAGCTATCTATTGAAAAGCATGGAGAAACTTTAGCTGTGGCATTAGATATCTCCAAGGCGTTCGATCGAGTTTGGCACCAGGGACTCCTCGCCAAGCTTCCGTCTTATGGCTTGCCCCCTCAGCTGTGTTCTCTGCTTGCTAGTTTTCTCTCAAACAGGTCTCTCCATGTAGTGGTCGATGGAGTTTCATTTGACACTCTACTCATAAATGCTGGTGTTCCGCAAGGATCCATTCTCGCACCAACACTATTTCTACTTCACATCAACGACCTGTTGAAAGCAACTTCATGTCCAGTAAACAGCTTTGCCGATGATAGTACCCTCCATACCGCTTTCTCTTCCAGGGCCCCTATATCAGCCCGTGAAACCAGAAATGAACGAGGAAGAAATGTTAATAATATAAATATGGACTTGGCAACAATTCTCGAATGGGGATCTAATAACTTGGTAGAATTCAATGCAAACAAAACACAAGCATGTCTTTTCTCTAGAAAAGCCGATCTCACTGTGCCTAACATAACTTTGTCAGGCGTAACCATACCACTGAAGCAAGTGCATCCCAAAAACTTGGTTTTCTGTTTCGTGCCAAGAGCTATTTCACCCCCAGTCAGCTGCTTATGATCTATAAGGCACAGATCCGACCTGTCCTGGAATACTGTTCCCATATTTGGAGTGCGGCACCTAAACATATCCTGAGGCTATTGGATTCTGTCCAAAAAAGGGCAATTCGTCTCGTCGGTGATGCCTCGCTTACAAACTCGCTCACTTGTCTGGAACACCGTAGAAAAGTTGGCGATTTGTCTCTATTTTATAGATATTTTCATGGGCGATGCTCTTCTGAAATATCAACAATCGTTCCTGCTTTGGCAGTCTCTTCGAGATTAACCCGTCAAGTTCAGTCATCACACCCCTTCGTGGTCACTTTGGAAACCTGCAGAACATCACTTTCCAAAGACTCGTTCATCCAACGAACAGCGAGGCTTTGGAACTCATTGCCTAGGGAGGTGTTCCCCGAGGCATACAACCTTCAGAAATTTAAGAAGAACACCAACTCCTACCTTCTTTCCCTAGGTTCCCACGATGTTCTCTGAACATTACAGGATATCCCTTTTCGTGGGAACCAGAACATAAAAAAAAAAAAAAAACTGCAGCCTTCCTCCAGGCTTTCGGTGACCGAAAATGAAACTGGCTTCGAACATCCTTTTCAAGAAGGGCTCTTTTATTTCAAGGCTATTTTGTAATAAGGCGGGGAATACTCCCTCTTTTCCGATCGATTTGAAGTTCTTAATGGCCCATTTGATCTTTTGGGTGGTGAAGATTTTCTCAGCTAGGCCCCTGCTGGTTGTGTTAGGGTCAGTGACAACCCCTTTCAGCTGAGCACTTTGCAGTTCGTCTTCAACAACCTTGGGCCCAGGAAAGTGTATGTTCCTTCTGGTTTTCTGCATATCCACCGTTCGGCTTTTTGATTCGACCGATGCCGTTGGTATGATCTTTAAAAATGACTTTCTGGAGGCGTTGAACTGCGACTAATTCCGTAATCCCTCACACATTTGCTTCCATGTTCTTCTTTTGGGCGGAATGCACTTCAAACATTTAATTGCCCCCAACTGATCCTGGTATTATGTTTTTTTTCTGTTGGAATGTATTATAAACTTTTGTTATGTGAAAATTAATATTTTTTTAATTTGGTTTCATTCAATTTTGTATCCACAGCATACTTGATGAGCGATCTACTACAATTTCCTCATAATTTTTCGACAAATAATTAGTGTAATATGATTGTTATCCATCTGATTTTCGATTCGAAACCATCAATGGATTCGGATAACATTTGATTTTTTTTTGGAAGTGGTTTTGAAAATATTAAACCGCCATAGGTACTCAACTTAGCGAAAATTAATGTCATATAATATTTTACGCGTCATTCATGTCCATCAGATTGGTGAAAGTGGGTCTAACGTACTTTGGATGCCAAAATAAAAATACTTCTGAAAAATCAAATGTAGCACTTTTTCGTCTCAAAACCTTGATCGTACTCAGAATCGTCTCTGGAATCCGAAAAAGTTAGAATATATAGGGTATTCCATTTAAAACTCTCAAGTTGGGGTCGTTTCCAGTAAAACCGGAAGTGATGGGAGAGTATGATATATATATATATATATATATATATATATATATATATATATATATATATTATATATATATATATATTATATATATATATATATATATATATATATATATATATATATATATATTTGAAATAGTTTTCTTGAATCCTTCCTGTATTTTTTTCCTTAGAGTGTCTTGGGTTATTGGATTCGACAATTATTGAGACATTTGAATTGGTGAAGACGTTTCATTCCGGGTCTGGGACTTCTTCAGTTTCATCTATTTCATGTTATAATTAATAGAAAATGACAAATTTCGGATTTTTTGAGAGGAACAATTTTGTTGGTTTGTATAAATATATATCATTATTGATATGGGGGTACGTACCCGAGTGACATGTAGAGGTCAATTTATATTAAAATTAGTTTTGATTTCCTATTTTTTTGAACTTTTGTTCCACATAATGGAGGCATATCAACATGTTTCATGTAAACACTGTTTCTATAAGGAAGTAGGTTGTCGCGATGGCACTGATTCAAGACATTCGCAGTTTTATTTTGATGCAATGTCGGTATTGGGAATTGAAAGATTGTTTCATTGGGGGAGATGGGATCAACATTTCGGTTTAGTTTAACATTGATATTTTCGGTTCGTTTTAACTAGGAGTTATTTTATTATTATGAAAGGTTCAAGAATGTGGAAGTTGTTGATTATATAAGAGTGTAATAGATTTGGCTGAGGTTGTTGATTTCTGTTCTGTCATTCATGGCGTTATAATTTTTTTATGTGTGTCATTTCTTTTAGTTGTCTTTTATAGATGTTGCGATCATTATTTAGTATTTTAGTATTTTCAAAATTAGGATTGAGATTTTTTGAAATTATATGTTTATTCAGGGTTAGCCCATTGTTTTTTATATATTTCTAACCTTTGATTCTATTTTCTAATAATTGGGATGTCATTCCAATGTACACTTCATTGCAATCATTGCAAGGGATGCTGCCAATACCATTTGACTTTTTATTTCTGGGGACTTTACTTTTTAGGGGGGTGTACCATTTTTTTAGTAGATTATGAGATTTGTAGCAGACTAATATGTCGTGTTTTTTGGGGATGTTGCTTATTTCTCCTGAGAGATTGATTCATTGTAAAATTTATAAGTTTGCTGTTTAATGATTTTGTTTATGAGGTGTGGGGGTAATTGTTATTGATTAATGTTTTCTTCACTTTCTCTTGAGTTGAGGATCTCAGTTCAGGAGAATCTTCGCTGAGGGAAATTGCGCGATCAGTTGAGCCAATTATGACGTTTTTTTTGTGAAAATGGGTGATTTGAATTGAAATTTGAGTACCTGCCTGACCAAGTTTCTTTGATGTGCCATTCTGTTGAATTTTTTTATTTTGTTTTATAAGGGATAGTTCTAAAATGTTAATTTTGTTGTTATTTTCTATTTCTATGGTAAATTGTAATTTGGGATGAAATGAGTTGAATGATTTGAGGATATTCTGAATTTTATTAGTGGGTACAGCGGTGATGCAATCATCAACGTAGTGTTTGAAAAAAGATATGTCAAATTAAAGTTTGTGTATGATGCTTTCTTCTAGGTCTTCCATAACTAGTTGTGCGATGTTGCTGGAGATAGGAGAGCCCATTTCACATCCTTCAATTTGTTGATAAATATGATCTTTGTTTTGGGAAAAAATTGTTGATAGGATTAGTTCTATGCCTTTTTGAAACTCTTCTAGAGGTAGTGGGATGTGATTTTTTAAAGTTGGCAATTTTTTTCGGATCACGTCTCCAACTAGATTGATAGGAATGTTGGTGTAGAGTGAAATGACATCCAATGAAATTAGGGAATAGTTGCCTGGGATAACCACGTTGTTGATACAGTTTTTGAATTCAAATGAATCTTTTATGTAGTACTCGTTTTGTCCGGTGATATGCAGTTTTCTAGGTATTTTGAAAGGTTATACAAAGGGGATTGAATAAATGATACGATTGGTCTTGATGGAACGTTATTTTTATGTAGTTTGAGGTGTCCGTATATTTTTGGTGCGGTTGCATTATGAAGTGTAAATTTTTTTGTATTCTTTTTCTGAGATAAAATTGTTATTTTCATTTCCATCTTTTGATGAGGTTGTTATTCCTATTTCAAAAGTAAGTAGTGGGGTCTCTTTTGAAATTGTTATAAGTAGTATTGTTATTGAGTAATGCTTCCATTTTTGTTTCGTATTCACTTTTATATTACAGTTTTGTTGCTTTTATGCTACTCAGGTACGTATCCCCACATCAATAATGATATATATTTATACAAACCAACAAAATTGTTCTTGACAAAAAATCTGAAATTTGTAATTTTCTGTCATAACATGAAATAAGAAGTCCCAGACCTGGGACGAAACGTCTTTTCCAATATAAATGTCTCAATAATTGTCGAATCCAATAACCCAAGACACTTTACGGGAATATATATATATATATATATATATATAAATATATATATATATATACAAACAATTTTTGTGCCAGTCAGACAGGGAAAATGAAAACTAAAACTGAAATATAAAAATGTGGATCGGCCAGGAGTCGAACCTGGGACCTTTCGATTTCTATTCGAACGCTCTTCCAACTCAGCCACCAGTCCTTGTTCGAAACCGGCGATTCACACCTTTAAATTCAGTTCTGTGTTAGTGACGAAGATGATGATGGGGGTTAATGTGATGCATTTTTGAATAGGATTGACGCCAGGAATAGACCAATTAATTTTCATAAGGTGCGTATGCGTTAATGTTCTCATGCATCACATTAACCCCCATCATCATCTTCGTCACTAACACAGAACTAAAGGTGTGAATCGCCGGTTTCGAACAAGGACTGGTGGCTCAGTTGGAAGAGCGTTCGACTAGGAATCGAAAGGTCCCAGATTCGAATCCTGGCCGATCCACACTTTCATTTTTCAGTTTTAGTTTTCATTTTCCCTGTCTGAATGCCACAAAACTTGTTTTCATTGATATTCAATTACAGACACTAATTTCCACTTCATATTATATATATATATATATATATATATATATATATATATATATATATTATTCGTATCTTGACTGTGGTTATGATAAGAGTGATTACAATCGAAAATATAAATTGAATATAAATTGAAGCTTACCTTCAGTCAACCTCGACAAAACAATCGGATCCAAGCAATCCTCGCTGCCAGAGATGGTTATGCCCAAAGGTCCTCCGCATCTGTGCAATTCCACCGTATATACGACACTGTCCAAGTACAAATTGGAATTGTCCGTTTCAGTCTTCTCCACCTTCAACGTCACTATGTCGTTCGTGGACGTTCGAAGGATATCGAAGGCCGTTTCCAGATTCATGTGATCCAAAGGTTGATTGTCGATGGCCAAGAGGCGGTCTCCTGCATGGAGAGTACCCGTTCGGTGAGCTACTGAGCCGCGGCGGATTTCTGATATGACGAAAGGTTCATCCGGTCGAGTTTTTGATGCTGAAACAGAGCATGAAAGTCAATCAATATACATGGTGTAATCTAACCCCTTCCACACCCGTGAATGACGAGTATATATTGCCATGTTATAACGAATTACAGTGGTTAGAAATCCGTTTTTTTTTTCGAAAACATGTTTTGTTTTTTGTCAAATTCGATAAAATTTTGTGAAGCACCGCTCGCCTAACCTCGGCTGCCCTGCTCATAGCTGTAATTTGATGCAATTGCCGGATACAATAAACATTTGAATAATGTGAAATGTTGAATTGATTGTGTGGTAAATGTACAAAAATAGTGTGAACAATTTCATTTCAGGATGCTTGCGATAGATATTCCATTCCAAAGTGATGAAAACAAACGAACCTTTTTATACCCAAACTGGTAGACGAAGTCAGAACAAGTAGTTGAAGTCAACATAGCGTTGAGTCACTTATCGTATCACAATTATAAAAAAATCAGTGGTAAGAACACAAAAGACACAGTATTGTTGTATTATCTTCAGAATAATATCGGCCATCATTGTGACCTAGTCATTCAAAATAACACGTGAACACTGTTGACAGATAGTGTTTCCAAGATTCTCGCGCGTGCCTGTTGGTGTGCATTACAAAGCTGTCTACGAACGAACATTTCGAGTAGTGTTTTATGATTGAATGGAAGATCTTACTTGGCAACCTATCAGAAAACAGTACGCGATGTGCATGAGAACTAATTTGAACCTTCTCGTCTTTGTCTTCTGCTGCTTCTTAGAACTGTTCCGTGCGTATATTGAAAAATGGACGACGAGGAAAATCTCGTCGCATTTATGAATGAAGTAGTAAATCAGATAACTTCTTCAGTCCTGATAATTTAATCAGAAGTTTTAATCCTTGTATCAGTGGCACATGGTTTAATTCATCGCCGATGATATAATGGGTCCTTTATCATTTTATATGGATTTCCAATAAATATTTCCATGGTTCTTATTTCAGATTCAATAATATGAGCAAATCACAAAACAATAACCTGTAGCAGATATGTGATACTCTTCGACTGCATTTTAAAGCCAAAGTTTACGACTAATGAATCATGCAATTCTGAAAAAAGGAATTGTATATCTCTCCAAGTCAATTTGGAGTATTATTATCGCGATATATTTGAAAAATTTTTTATTAAAAAAAAAACATATCATGGATATTATGTTGAAAAGGAAAACATTCTCAATTGAATATTGATAAAAAGATTTATGAACATCCTGTTTATATTTTCAACAAATCAATGGATATTATGTTCATATCTCTAGTTTGAGAACTCCTTGTTGAAAAAAATACAACCCTGAGGATAGAAAAATAGAGGATGATTTATTGATTTTACATCTGTGAACCGATTCCGTTGAAACTTGAATGGAGGCTCGGAGAAACTTGGATGGAGGCCCGGAAGACAGTCGAGGATCTCTCCAACCGTTCACAGCAGCAATCTAGTGTTTGGGTAATATGTACTGACTGACTCACTGATTGACTGATATACGATCAACGCCCAGACCAAACCGCTGGACCAAGAGCTTAAATTTGTACAGCATATTTTTTTGATATTCCATCGCTGAGGGTGTGAAAATGTGGGTGAGAAGGTTGGTGAGAAGGGGGTGAAAGTGAAAGTACAGTTGGTTTTTATGTTATATATATATATATATATATATATATATATATATATATATATATAGACATAAAATCATTAAAACTATTTTATTTTTATTTTATTTAAGTGATTACTTATTCTGCACACAGCCATTAGACTTTGCAGATTCCTTTTGTTTATTTGCTACTTTGTATATGTATCTTGTCAATTATTGTGCGAATAAACGTTATTATTATTATTATATATATATATACCGTGTGTTCCAGCTAAAACTTATCACCCCCCTAATCTCCGAACTCGTGAAAAAAATTAAAAATCGCTCAGACCCGTCGATTTTTATTACAAGGGGGAACACTATCACCAAATACATCATCATTGTGTTGTCAACCCCCCAGCCCCAGCACCCCCTACTTCAGAATTTTCAATGGGACTACTATACTTGTGAAACTTCATTTTGAAGGGAATTCAATCCCAAATACATCGGTGTGCTGCAATTGAGGATCGATCAAGTGTTGTTGAAGTTTTAATGAAAACTAAGTTTTATCAAGATCAAGGTGAGACAGACGTTTTTATGAAAAAAAAAATTGTCGCCATGTGTTTTTGTATACGCATATCTTCGTTTACGCCTTGGTATATTGATGCATTCGAGTCACTCCATTCAACAATTTGGAAACTTTCGAAAATGGTTTATACTATACAAGAGAGAATATCCATTGTAGCTGCGTATTTTGAAAATGGACGATGTGCTAGAGCTACGGCTCGAATTTTCAATGAAATTCATCCAGAAAAAACCACATCATATCAGTACGTGCTTCAATTGATGAATAAGTTCATGGAGTCGGGATCAGTGCTGAATAAAAAACATGAACGAGAGAAGCCTATGAGAAATGAAGGGGTCGCTGTTGCAGTTGTAGGACATGCAGTGATGGACAACATTCAATCTTTAAGACAACTTGAGACTATTTCTGGAGTTTCGAAAAGCAGCGTACATCGAATTCTGAAAGAAGAAAAATTCCATCCTTATAAAATGCAGAATGTACAAGAATTAAATGAAGATGATCCTGACAGACGTACAGAGTTTTGTGAAATCATGAGTCAATTATTGATTGGTGATAATAATTACCTCTACAATGTGTGCTTTTCTGACGAATCTTCTTTTGCAGATACTGGAGTGACGTGAATCCCCATTGGTACAGGAAAACTCATTCACAAACTCCCCAGAAATTGAATGTTTGGGCTGGTATTCTGGAAGACCATATTGTAGGTCCATATTTTATTGATGGTAACCTCAACGGACAAACGCATCTTGAACTTCTTGATACAACTGTGAACCCCAGGATCACTCAGTTACTTGAGAACGATGATAGGCTATTCGAAGGTCAGCTCACTTTTCAACAAGATGGAGCTCCTCCACATTTTGTTGCACCTGTACGTCAATTTTTAGATGACAATTTCACAGAGAGATGGATTGGAAGGCGAGGACCAATAGAATGACCGGCTAGATCTCCTGATTTATCACCATTAGACTTCTTTTTATGGGGTCATTTGAAATCCAAAGTTTATATTACACAGCCAACTTCTCTTGATGATATACGCAGGAGAATTGTTGTGGAGTGTCGTGCAGTGACTCCAGAAATGTTCGAAAATCGCTTATACTTCTGTATGGTACTGAATGGTTCACATTTTGAACCTTTCTTGCGATGATAACATTTTAGGTGATGAAAAATAAAAATATCTTGATAAAACTCAGTTTTCATTAAAACTTCAACAACAGTTGATCGATCCTCAATTTCAGTACACCGATGTATTTGGGATTGAATTCCCTTCAAAATGATGTATCACAAGTATAGTAGTCCCATTGAAAATTCTGAAGTAAGGGGTACTGGGGCTGAGGGGGTTGACAACACAATGATGATGTATTTGGTGAAAGTGTTTCCCCTTGAAATAAAAATCGACGGGTCTGAGCGATTTTCAATTTTTTTCACGAGTTCGGAGATTTGGGGGGTGACAAGTTTCAGCTGGGACACACTGTAATATATATATATATATATATATATATATATATATATATATATATATATGAAATTCACCCGAAATACATTCCAACCCTCGGAGCTGTGACCGCCACCCCTAAATTTTTAAATGGCAACATATGGCAAGTGATACTTCATTCGAAAGGTATTTTTCTTCTTAATATCAAACAACAAAAATAAATTAATTCTATCGATTCATTTTCGAGATATAGGAACTTGAAGTTGGGAAATAACTTTTTATTCAGTCAATCAATGAAAACAATATCTGATAAAGCAACTGTCGCAATAATTATTATTGTCAATGAACCAAATGTTCAAACTGTCTACCACCCATTTCCATACAATAGTACAAGCTCTGTTCAAAACGAGATCTCACATTTCGTAGCATTTCCGGCGTTATTCGACGGCATTCTTCAATAATTCTTCTTCGTAAATCTTCCAGAGATTATGGTTCGGCTGCAAATATTTTGTTTTTCAAGTGACCCCACAGGAAAAAGTCGAGTGGGGTTAAATCTGGAGATCTGGCTGGCGACTCTATGTAGCCTCTTCTTCCAATCCAACTTCCAGGAAACATTCTATCCAAAAGCGCCCTAACAAGCTGTGCACAATGTGGAGGTGCCCCGTCTTGTTGAAATATCAAGTGGTCTTCATGATAACGATCGTCATTTTCAATGATGTCTACTAATTGTGGATAAACAAATTCATTCAATAATTCCAAATAAGTTTCTCCTGTCAGGTTACCGTCGAGAAATACTGGTCCAATCAAACGGTCCCCAAAAATACCGGCCCATACATTGAGTTTTTGGAGAGTTTGAGTATGGACTTTGTGGAAAACATGTGGATTGGCATCTGACCAATAACGACAATGATGACGATTCACAGTCGAATTCAAAAAGAATGTAGACTCATCAGAAAAGCAGATGTTGGAGAGGAAATTCTCATCAGCATCTCTTCTCGTAGTCATAATTTCACAAAATTCCTGTGGCCTATCAAAATCATCTTCATTCAATTGGTGTACCAAATGTATTTTGTAGAGGTGTAATTTATGATCTTTCAGGATTCGACGAATACTGGTTCTACTGATATTGGTAACACTAGCCAATTTCCTTGTGCTCAATGTTGGGTCTGCATGAACTTGTCCTGAAAGTGCAACTGCAACAGCTTCATTTCTCAACGAAAATTCACGTTCTGGGTCTCGTTTCTTGTTGGCTACTGATCCAGTTTGACAAACATTTTGCACTAATTCTAGAACGTATTTTCTAACAACAAGTTTATCTGGATGCGTTTCATTGAACAAATTAGCTGTACGGTTACCGCACTCATCATTCTTAAAAAAAATTGTTATTATTTCAACTCTTTCCGCGATCCTATACACCACTATTGCGGAAAGATATTCAGCAGATTTAGTCAAGTAATTCACTCTAATGTCGTTCAATCAAAGATCAGTTTGACACTGATAGACGTCCACAATTGGATAAAAAATTATCTCATACATGTTTTTGTTGTACTCGCATTTGAGTCGAATTCGAGAAAACGTCTTTTTATCATTCTTAAGAACCTTACATTTTTTTCGATAAAGTAAATGAGGATGGAATAAAAATTTGAAACGGAATTGCATGATATTTGTTGGTAAACAGTTAGATCATTTAATTCCTTGACAATGATAATTATCTTCAAACTGTTGCTTTATCAGATATTGTTTATATTGATTGAGTGAATAAAACGTGTTTTCCTAACTTCAAGTTCATATATCTCGAAAACGAATCGATAGAATTAATTAATTTTTGTTGTTTGATATTAAGAAGGAAAATACCTTTCAAATGAGGTATCACTTGCCATATGTTGCAATTCAAAAATTTAGGGGTTGCGGTCACAGCTCCGAGGGTTGGAATGTATTTCGGGTGAATTTCATCGCGAACGATGTCCCCCTCGAAAATGTAGTTGACGTGTACGAACGTTTTTATATAATTCGGTTCTGCCGACCTACAGAGCCGCTGTTTCGTTTTTAATGGCCCACTCTGTATAAGAGCTTTAATAATATGCTTTCATTTACGAAAAATTAAGTAGGGCTCTTCCATTTTAGTGAAGAAGCCACTCGTTCTCCAACCTTTTTAAACGCGTTTTGTTCAAATTAAACTTAGATTAAGCTTTCTACACGTCATGTTGGATATCACCAGGAACTATAAACCGCGTTCAGTTCTAAACAGCGTTTTCGCTTAAAACGGGATGAATTTGGCCAGTTACGAAGTTCGTTTTAAGGTTAAGATAGTTTTTGGTTTTGTGGTTATGATATATTTGTTTATGGTTTAAATTGAAATTTGCAAAAATGATAAGGGCGTATTTGTTAGCTTTTGAAGACAGTGATAGTGAAGATAAGTACGTCGCTCGTCGAGCTCGCTGGATGAGAGACAGAGAAGATCCTTTCCATAGTCTGGACGATAATGATTTTGTGACTAGGTTTTGGCTTACTAAATTTGTATTCTCCACATATTAAACAAACTTCTAAATCAAATCAGACATAAAAACAATGAAATATGCTATGAAAAAATTGAAATATGACAGACGAAGGCAATAATTTGCCCTTAGACATATTAAATGAAGGCGATTTACTGAGGATTTCATGCTCTACAAAAGTGCCTATTGCAAAGTAGCTGTAATCTGAGCAAGACATTGTCACTTTTATCAAGTTTCTTCAAAAACTAAACTTTGAACATCGAACACCCTAAAAAATATCTCAAAACATGAGTCAAACACGAAATTTATCGGTTTTAAATTTTTAGGTTATATTGTCCCTTGGATTTGGCTCCTCTACAAAACAACGAAATCTATGCAAAAATGACGGAAACGTACATATTTTTCAATGTCGCCAGCTTTTGACTGTCCTTAAACTAAGTTTCTATAAACTCGGTTTAGCTTTCGTTTGTTTGTGTCGTGTGTGTCTCAAGATTAAAATCTGAGTTTAGTGAGAACGGAGTTAATGAAAACGCTGTTTATCTGTCTTGTGGTGAAATCGGGCCCCAGTGGTATACCAATGAGAAATATGTTTGCTTTTCTCACAATGCGACTACAATCCTCTGGTGCATTGACGTTTATTGTATTCTATAATAATACATAAATAGGAAGGAATGAGCATTGTTGTTTTCTCAGTGTATTTATGATGTAGTTTCTCCGTATACTTTTGTTAGTGTTCTCATTGTAACCAGAAATGGTTCGAAGGGCACTGATTTTTGATACTGGAATACCAATGTGTCGTTAATATGAAAGATTTCCCGTCTGTACAGGCATATTGTGAATGAGCACATTCGTATGCATCAATATGGATTTTTGAACTGGTCTTGTCTCGGATTGATAAGAGTGCATAAATTATGTCAGTAAATCACTTTCAGCATTTGAATTTAAGGTGTAGGACGGAATTGCATTTGATAAAATCGCAATCTGATCAGTGTTACACGAAACAGAACTCAGATAAAAAATCATTGGTGAAATATTTTTGTTGGACTATTTTCACATTAGTGATTTAGTAGCGCAATTCAGTTGACGAGCAAATGTTGTGCGGCTAGTGCGGGGTAGTTTTTTCTTGGGATACACAGACTTCTCCTGGGTAGTGCGGTAGGTTTCACTAGGTTTTTTCAAAGTTGAAATAGCGAATATGCCACGAAAAATTGTTTAATAATAACAACTTCCCAAACAACACCAAGTCGTCCCTGGGGATATACTTGGGATATTCATCAGCGATTTGAAAATATTCCTGGGGTATATGATTTTTCATCCTGGGGATAAATGAGTTAGACTTTCCTCTTTATTCCTGGGATATCCCTAGAAGGACTTTTCCATATCTTCGGGATGATCAGAGGTGAAAATCAGGTTCACCCTGACGATAACCGTAGGCAGAAGTTAACTTCTGGTTCCTTTAGGATATCCACATAATATTTAATAGATTTTCAGGATAAGAAAATTATTGGCTTTCTACTTCTTTTTTTGCTCAAAATAAAATTTGTTTTTTTTATTTCATTCTGTTTTTCACAAAATGGAGAAATATAATGTCATACATTTCTGTCAATTCCAACATATTTTCCATAAAAACACAATTTACTGGAGATTATCTTCCAGGACAGATAACTAATTTCTGTTACTTCCAAGGGGAGAGAATGAAAATAATATTTTGCACGCCAGATAGTATGACGTAAATGAGTGATATCTACCTGACACCTGAATATATTTTAGAGGGGTAACGGGATATTTCCTCCCATATTTTTCAGATTTTCTTATTCTTGAAGGTCTTGATGTTTCTCGAGTAAGTTTTACCAAATACACATGAAACACTAAATACAGAATTCTTCGAATTTCGTTCTTTGTTAATTGGTTTTGTTTTATTCCGATACCAAGGTATCGTCCTTACATTTGATTTGTTGCCGTTTCTTTTCAATTTTCCTGAAAGACCAGGAACGTATGGAATTATATTTGTTACTAAACGTTTTTAGTTTGAATTTGTTGCATTGTTCTATCGACAATTTTTTTTGGAAATGCGTTATTTTCAAAAATATTTTTTATAAAAACAATATCATCTGTGAAATTTTGTGGAGTTGAGGAAATCATGTCATGTAGAGTTTTGATGACACCTTTTTTTACACGCTTTATATTAGCTTCACTTGTATGTTTGTTTGTTTGTAACCGACTCCTTTGGGCGCGATTTTGACCCACTTTCAGACGTCCGAATGTTTTGAAATTTGGCAGATGTACCTAATTCCGGTGACAATGCATTAAGAAATTTTTGTGTGAAAAAAAAAACAAAATGGCGGCTCCAATATAGCGTACGAGTTTTGTGATTATGGTCCGATTCGCTTCAAAATTGGTATCCAAGGGTTTTTGTGGTCGGAGATTATGATTCTTTTTAAAAATTGGAAAATTCGAAATGGCGGCTTGAAAATGGCGGCCGAGTTTTGTGATTATGGTCTGATTCTATTCAAAATTGGTATGTGGGGGGTTTTTGGGGTCGAATATTATGATTCTTTTGTAAAAATTGGAAAATTCAAGATGGCGGCCGAGTTTTGTGATTATGGTCTGATTCTATTCAAAATTGGTATGGGGGGTTTTTGGGGTCGAATATTATGATACTTTTGTAAAAATTGGAAAATTCAAGATGGCGGCCGAGTTTTGTGATTATGGTCTGATTCTATTCAAAATTGGTATGTGGGAGTTTTTGGGGTCGAATATTATGATTCTTTTGTAAAAATTGGAGAATTCAAGATGGCGGCTCCAAAATGGTGGACGAGTTTCGTGATTATGGTTGTCTATAAAAGTGTGTTCTTTAGTTTTTTCAAACTATTATTTATTTGATACTCATTGGGTGATTTGTAATTGATGTATCTAATAGGTGTGTGACTTTTTCCTGAAAACAGTATTTTTTCAAAATGAATAGTAGCATAGTATTTTATTTACTTTTTCAGACAAATTTTTGTTCGAAGAATAGTTCAGGCACCTACATAAATAATGAGTACATTGTACTCTTATGAGTTGATTTTTTCAAACTGTACCTTAATATATATATACAGGGTGTAATCTAATCATGCCATTTTATAACAAATTATAGCGGTTTGGGTAGCGTCACCCGCCTAATTTCAGGTGACTTACTCAGGTAAAAACTTTGGCAATTGCCGAATGCAATAAACATTTAACTCGACATTCGAATAATGTAGAATGTTGAACTAAATGTATACATTGCAGGCTGCCTGAGATAGATATTCAATTTCAAAGTGAAGAAAACAACTAACCTTGTTATATCCAAACTGGTGATGAAGTCAGAACTGTTTTGAGGCATTCATCATTATTATCACAGTCACTTGTGAGAAACAAACGACACAAACAGTATTGAAAAGGGACACATTCGCAATTGAATATTATTTCGAAAATTATATCACGACCATTGTAGTGATTCAGAACAAGTGAACTGAACACTGTTGCCAAGCAAAATTTTCGCATACACGCTTCACAAAGCTGTCTACGGACGAAAAATTGTTAGATTCTACTGGTGTTTTTTGATTGGCTGGTTAATGAAAAATCCCAATCAGAAAACAGTACGCGATGTGCAGGAGAATTAATTTGAACATTATTGTCTTTGTCTTTTGCTGGCTCTTAAAACTAAACACCGAGCTATTTCGTGCGTATTCTGAAGAGTAGGAGACAAGATGAAACACTTTATGAATGAAGTAGTAAATTTTAATTCTGGTTGGATTCTGGAGTCGCCAATCATTGTGCTGGCGTTTTTCTACTAGACATTTTGATATAATATAAATTATTTTTTTATAGAATGGCAAATTAAAAAAAAACAAATCGAAATATATCACCTCAACCTTGAAGTTAATTATTTTTCTGATATAGCTCGCATGTATGGGCAGAAATGAAGGAATAACTATAGGTCATTAGTAGAAAGATATTTTTCATTCTGAAAATCACGTAGATTATATAGAATAATATTATCAACCAAGTAATTGAACTATCATAAGGTAACAAACGGTAAGGGAAATAAAAAGTTATTTTAAACTAGCTGACCCTAAGACGTTGGCTTGTCCAAATTTCTTTATTCTCCAATATTTTTTTTCTGAATACTCTCCGCGTACAATTCCTTTTTTCCTATATTTTTTTGTGTTGTTTTCCCGTTATCCCATTATCCCGTTAATCCGTTTTCCCGTTTTTCCGTTCGTTATCCTATTTTCCCGAAAAAAATTAGCCAACATTTTTATATATATATATATATATATATATATATATATATATATATATTCCTGAAAACTTTTCCAGAAAAAAAAAAATCCTTAACTTTTCTAAAAATTTTTCTTCTCTAGAAACTTTATTCGAAGTATTACGAACATTAAAAAAACAATTAGCCAAATCAGTCCAGCTATTCTTTTTAGGAAATAAAAAACATGTTACCCCGACCGGGATTCGTTCCTGTGACCTTCTGCTTGGTAGGCGACAGCGTAACCGTTAGCTTTTTCCTCATTTGGTGATAAATGACCCGATAGTCTTTTTCATTGGCAAATTTCTTATATACTCGAATTTTCCAATTTCCAGGGAACTTACCTGTTTTTTTCCGTATCAACCATCCTCGGACTATTACGAACCCAAAAAAAAAATAGCCAAATCGGTACAGCCGTTCTCGCGTTTTGCGCTTACAAAGAATCGAGGATCATATTTATTATATAGATGAATTGAATGATTTTGATCGCTTTGGATCATCAGATTACACTTAGGAAAAGTATACTCCAATGATATTTGCACTGTGTGATTATCTGGGAGATATCAAAGATTTTCAATTCATTGTAGTTTGGGTTGATCAACAAAGTTATATCGAAAAATTGACATTTTGAGGAGTAGTCATTCATTGGTCACCACTTCCCAACAGTAAAATCTCTGACAATTTGAAAATATGATATGAATTCACCGCCAAACTATACTGCGCACTTCACTTCTCTGAACTCTATCGACTGACTTGTCAACTTTCTCGTTTTGACCGACTCCACTAGCAACACGCCACGGTTCAAACATACGTTAGACAAGTGGTGTCAGCCACTCGAACGATAGAACCGATTGTTTTTCAAACTGTTCGAGATCTTCGAAGGCATCATCTATCGCCTCTTCTGACAACAAATATCCGTCAGATCACCTTGTTGTTACCTCAGCCAGCGGAAGTCGCGTGGTGGTAGGCAGTGGCGTAGGGTATTTGTAACATTGCTTTCTCTGGTTTTGATAGTTTCGAACAAAAGCTAACTTTTACCTACAGGGCTTTAGTCTCTTTGGATGAACAACTTTAATCTTAGTACTAGGGCTGTGTTGAGTTCTGTAAACCACATCGTTGATCATTTACTTCAACTTTTTTACTTTGAGGACACTCCCTTCCTACGAGAATTATCCAGCCAAGTCTTGTCACTTTCTTCGAATCTTCGTGAATAATTTTTCAAATCATATTGAGTTTTCCTCCTGTCACTTACCAATCTTCCGAACTGTTTCCTGAATTTTTAGCAATCTGTCCTCCAGTTATTCAACATAGTTCCGCACTTCTACCTCTTTGGTGCTGCTTGGTGATCCGAACAGAAGTCACAGGGCATCGAGTTCTTTTCCTAATATGATGCTAGCCAGGTAAACTTCGTTGATCACGAACAGCTGCTTTGTATGATATGAGAAATATATCTGATTCTGAAGTGATTCCTCTAACACCATATCGCCTACATTTCAAGAGGAGGAGTACATGGTTAACACAATCAAATGCTCTAGAAAAATCAATGAATAGTCCACAGATGTGAATTTTTCTACAGAAAGCATTTATCACGTATAATGCTGTTTCAGGGACCTTATGGTAATTTGGTGAAAAGAGTTAATCGGCAAACAAAAAAGATACCAATTACCTCTCAATGTTCAGTTCGACCAGCTTGAAAGAAGACCGATTCCTCTGTAGTTATGCCACCTTTTTTGAACATTAGAGTAGCAGGTGCTATTTCCAATTTAGCAGAAAAAAATCCTTATTCTATGGACAAATTCATAACGCTTTTGATAGACACATGTTTCCTAGAACAGACGCAGGAGTTGATATGTTTTGACAGGCCAGATTTTGTAGGGATCTCAAGCAGTTCCAAACGATTTGTAATTCATTTACATGGGATGATTGTTCCTATAGCGGGTTGGCTGTCGGAGTAGATGGCAATGGCCTTTTTGTTAAACTCTCGCCTTCGAAGCTCTCCCGCACAGTGGTACATTGCAGCAATTTTCACCTGGACTATCGTCGCATATTTTCTTGTCCTCTGTTTTTGAGCCGTCTGTAAAGCAGATAAATTCAGCATTACTTGGTAGTCCTTCTTTCCATGCCCCTCTGTCTTTCACGTCTGCAAAGCATCTCATCCGATGACATTCCCATGCTGGGGTCGTTCTCCAACTGTTTATAGGGTTTGTCGTAGTGCTTTCCGTGAATTTCGTTAATAGACACTTGTCCTTTCGACAGTCTGCTGGTGATTGACTTGACTTCTGAGGATACTGTTGGGGCGGTCCTCATGGCTCCAGTGACTCCCAGGCAAGCATATCTTTGGATACCTCTGGGCCGTCGAATCAACCGGCGTACTGAGTCTTTGGCCACCAAACCACCGAACTATATGCTATCATACCCTGGTTAAGAGCTATTTTAGGTTGCAGCCTCCAGTTATTCTGCACAGATTGGAAGATACTATGCTTTTATTGGATTATTATTTGTAGGTGTTGGTTTCGTGTAAATTCATGGTCAAAAATAACTCCTTAGTATTTTTTCTCCTGTACAAATGGAATTTCAATCCCGTTTAGAACTGCTGACATTAGTCCCTCCAGTACCCTCTTGTGTACTATACTAGTTCTATGAGGGTTCACATTTGGTTCCTACTCTTGTCACCACTTATTCATTATGTTCAGAGCAGTTTGTATGTGCCCCAAAATAGTTCTTGGAAATTTGCCTCTAGCAATGATCGCAAAATCATCAGCATATCCCAAGCAATGCATACCTTTCCAGAAGTTCATCTATCAGGATAGCACCCCTCCCTGTGGACATCAGAAGTTCAGTAATATTATGCTCAGTTACTGGATGCAATAAAAAAGTGTTGAGACATGTTTTGATATTTCTCTCCATTGACTTCAAATCAATAACTTTCGGCTGTGAAACTTTGATGAAGTGATTATTGAAGTTATTGGCTACGTCAATTTCAGGAACTTCGAAATCATTTTCACAGATTGTTATTTCATAGGAATTGTTCCCCTTTCCTTGAATTTGATTCGGAATTCGCAACATGGTCTTCAATTTATTGTTCGAATTGTCAACGACATAATGTTTGTGATTTTCTTCAAGTTGCTTACTTATGTATTCTAAATGTTCATTTTCTCTCGCGCATTCTGAGTATATGGACACCAGTTTTTTCAATTCGTGCATTTCTGGAGTAAGCTGGTTAGCATTGTATTTTAAAGCTCGATTTTGAAAGTAGAAAGTAATTAGTAGATTTCAGCCACAAAAAATTCAAAAATAAAAACTTTAACAAAAAATTAAACCGACGAAAAATTCAACTGAAAAGCAAAAACTAAAATGAACCTTCTTAGTCTTAATGATAATTGAGCTCCTTAACTAATGTGATTAACTAATTTAGAATCGGCGCCAAACAAACTAGACATTGAATTAGGTAAAGTGTAAAATGATAGCAGCGAGATGCACAGCGGCGTTTTGATTACTTCTCCAAAGGAATATAATCATCTTTGATAATTGTTTGTTTGGCGCCGACTCAAAATTAGTTACTCACATTAGTTTAGGAGCTCAATTATCATTAAGACTAGGAATGTTTATTTTATTTCTTGCTTTTCAGTTGATTTTTTCGTCGGTTTAATTTTTTGTTAAAAAGGTTTTTTTTATTATAGAAATCACTCCACGACTACTCAATAATAGTTTTCAATTAATAATATTGTCCTCTGATAATGTTCTACCATGAATGATAAGATCATACTCTTGTTCTCCAATTCTTGTCAATGATTTGGGCGAAATGATCAGACGAACTGAAATATTTAACGGCCGCCTAGTATTCAATATTTTCACTAATGATACAATTATCTATACAGGTACATGAAGTATCGGTTACTATCGTTGGTTCATTAAGAGTAAAGTACAGGTTGAAACATGCCAACTGATCATCAAAAAAGTTAATATATCTACTATCAACAGTGAAGTTGATGTTTAAGTACCCACCTATGATAACGGTATCATAATTCCTACATACTGGGGTTAATAGTCCGTTTAAGTAATTCAAAAATGAAGTGATATTACCTTATGGAGATCTATGAATACACATATAAATTAAACAATTTTTTTATCATAATGCAACAGTGAACTATGGAACTCTCTAAAGTCAATAACCTGATTTAAATCGATCGCTAAACTACACTGTAGCACTTCAGTGTTCGCTCTGGACCCCTTCCTCGATCTTTTAGATATGTTTAACTTCAAGATATTTCGAGGCAGCATATGTCGGATCTTTCTTGTTAGGTCAGCCAGCAGACGAAAAAAGCCGTGGTATAGGGTATTCGTAACATTAGTTCCCTCTGATTTCAATCGTCCCGAACAAAAGCTACCGTTTCACAATGATAGGGTTCCAGTTCTCCTAGATGATCTTTGATCTTTTTTTTCAACTTGGAGGACACATCTCTCTTCCCACAAAGTTTAGATAGCTCTAAATCTAGCCACCTTCTTGGAATCTTCCTGAATTTTCCTCCTGTCACTTGTCAATATCAACCCCCTCCGAGCTGTTTTGTGAATTTTCAGTTCCATGGTTCATCTGCATAATTCCGCACTTCTACCTCTTTGGTTCTTGGTGATCCGAAGACCAAGTCACAGGCAGTCGAAGTTGCCTTACAAATTTAATTAGCCGCGGTAAGCTTTGGTTGAATCATAAACAGCTCTTATGTATGACATCAAGAATACGGTAAAATGTCTGTCACAGCGCTGCTGATGCTTTGCCACAACCTTTGAAAGATGTTCTTCTATAGTCCGGTGGAATCCTCGAACCATGCTATCCGACTCTGGTGGATCGCAGTAGTTTGAGACATGCTGATCGCAATCAGCTCAAAAACTTCCTGGATAACTCTGGCTGAAACTTCCTTTCGTGAATCATAGTGTAACTCCATCGGTTCTTCGATTACTCAAATAGTCTATGACGACAAGCAGGTATTTGCTGCTATCATCCGCCACAGAAACTGGTCCCGCTACATAAATGGCAATCCTTCCTAATAGAGCACCGATATTGTATTCCTGCTTTTCACCCCTGGATCTTGCTTTAGGACCTTCAATCGTCCCTCATTCCGGATATCTGCAACACCTTTTTACATGGTCTCAACAGTAAGATCTTGTTCAGTGTCTTATCGACTTCCAGATGTCCTTCTGTTTTTACTTCATGAATCCCATTGAATATTTCATCTACTTTTTCTCGTAGTTAAACCAATTGAGACAATCCATTCTCTATAACCTCATTGCCTTAAAAATCTTCGTTAGAAATATCTCTCCAGCAGTAGTCGTTTTAGGTCATGTTTGATTTGATGGTACTGGTTTAGCTTTTCTATCAATCTGCATTTTTCTATTCCAGTTCCCACTTAAAAGCTGCGTGATCGGTCCGGATGAGACATTCCCTTCTATATAAATGAAATAATTCAATTTGGCCATCTTTATGGTGTTCGTATTTCATAATAAGTATAGGTATTTACGTATGATGTCGTTTTAGTTTTCACTTATGAACACGGAAAACAACCCTGAATTGTGAGTAGCATTCCTTTTTTTGTTTGTTTTTATCGTTTTCACTTCAAATTCCTGAATTCAGATTTTTTTACCTGTAATTGTTATTCCAAGACCCGGACCTCTTTTAGGGAGCTTAACAGTAAAAATTCCAGTGGAAGGGACAATCGTATCGGCCACGTCGAATTCCACTTGTAACGTGACTTTGCCAATTCCATTTGGCTCATTGCCCAATTCCAAGATGGAGTTGATTTCTTGGAGCGTCAAGTTGGGTTGGTGATTCACAGATATCAGACGGTCGCCGACTTGCAAACAACCGCATCTGAAAAAAAATAGATATATTCAAACGTTGATATCAATATTGACATAGAGTAGATAGGTATATAGAGTTTATCAAATCTAGGAAGAGCAGATAATCTTTCGATATTGTCACGCCCCTATATCATACACTGACAGCGGTAATTACTGATTTCGGAAAGAAAACTGTAATAGTATATGTCAAAATACAAAATAAAAGTACTTAGTCACTCAAAACTGAGGAAATACCCAACCAAATTACTTGATACTGTCTAAAAGCCGAGACGGAATTTCCTATTATGAACTAAAGTTATGCTTTTCCTACAGACTCTGAAAGATACTGAAAAGATCACGTCTTTAATAATATCAGTGAAGTTTTTAGCACAAATTTTATATTTTACTAGTAATACAGAAAAGAATATCTTGGTTTCACATGTTTTTCAGAATTAAGTCTAACTGTATATGTATAACTTATTCTTATGTCTTACATGATAAATGTATTCCATTTTTTCAAAATTGACTTGTTAGACATTATGGTGTAATAGCACCAATGAATGATTGATTAATCAAATCAGTAATAGATGCAGGAGGAATAGTTTCAACGATATATGTTACACAACAAACGGGTGAAAAGAAAGTTGGTAAAGCAATTGAAACAACAGAGTATTACCAATCCACCTTGGATAGCAGTAGGGTTATCTGGAGCCATTTATTATAATATAGATAATAGTTTGTTATTTGTTCCAGCGTTTAAAGAATTCCATTACCAATTAGCTGAAGACCTTCTTCATCATTTCATGTAAGACCGCATATTAGAATATGGGGGTGATTTTGGAATCACAAAGCAATTTTTTGACGAAAAAGCTAGATGTGCATGTAATCGACGTAATTAGACGTGAAAATTTCAGAGGAAATGTACTCAATTTATCCTGCAAACTAATAGAAAGAGCATCATCGGACAGATGTGCGCCATGGAATACAACATGCATACAAGTTGCAATTCAAGCACAATATAGGTAATTCTGAGTTTCTAGCTAGCAAACTCATCAAAGCCTGACTACAAAATCAACTGATAATTCTAATATCTGTGATTTTGACCTACACTTGACAACGAAGTCTCGATAAAGTTGGTTGTGTTGATGGTTAAAAAGAGCATGTCAATGTTTATCAATTTTACCTGTATGCTGGCGAATCCATGACTATCCTGGATATCAGGATATCCGCCGATCTGTTTTCTGTATGATCTCCTACTGAAACAGCCAAACCATAACCATAACCTCTCTCTGAAGTCAAAATTACGTTGAGTGATTCCGGATGTGATACACCTCTGTTGTTCGTACATCCACAGTAATTGACACCTGTAAAATGAAGAGAAAAGTATTTTTCAAGTGCATAATATATATCCTGTATTAGAGCTATGCAAAGTGTTTCCTGAATGAGTGGAAAATTAGAGCCCTTTTTAGTTCTGAATCGCTTGATTTTAAAGCACCTTTTTTTTATGCAAAAATCACAAACAGCATGAATTACAAACAGCAAATTCCTTCCTCATCATTCACAAATAACCTAACCTCCCACATCTGACAGACGAACATCAGTTAACTTAACTTTTTCATGTTGGTCATAACAAAAAATCACCGCCAACTTTTCGAATTCGAATATGAGCAACAATTTTCCCTCCATTTTCATTCGCAATTGTTTCTGGGCACCATTATGGAATTATTTATATGAATATAATATGGATCTCAAAAGAAAACTAAAAGAAGCATATGAACCAGCTTTCAAACCAAGTAAGTTAATTTTAACTGAAAAAATGTCTTATTCAATTTCAACATCTTTCTTAAATCCAATACTGGTTTGAAATGAAAAATTGTAAACAATAAAAATAGTGTCCAAAAACAATTACGAAAATAATTTTTTTCAATGAAACCGGTTTTATTTTGTACGAAATTGTGCTAAAAAATACTTATTTAGTGTTTGTAATTTAGGCCGATGAAAAGAGTGATTGTGAGTCATTTTTGCGCAAAGAAACAGTGCTTTAAAATCACGTGATTCAGATCTAAAAAAGGGCTAATATTGTAACGGCATGAGACCGCCGCATTTCGATTCGTGTTCAGGAGGCAAAAACACGTACTAAAAGTCAAACTGCAATTTTCAGGGAGCATGAGTAGTTTAAACTTACATTTACCGATGATGAAAGCCAATTCAATTATCTCGAAAGTGTCGTATGAGCGAGAATTATTGGCGAAATATTCGATTGTTATTCAATTCTTCCCAAATGGTAATAGCCCGAAGTAAGATGGAGCTAACCCCCATTATGCTGCGAACATTCCTGATTATTTGAACGGAATATTTTCATATCAATGGATTGGGAAAAGGGAGTTTATCGGATAGCCACCTAGGTCGCCAAATTTTACTCCACCTTATTTCTCTCAGAGCGTTTATTTGAATTGAAAAGTGTACGTCAATTGACCGAATAATACGATGAAATATGATGAAATCTGAGACAGAATTCTTAATGAAATTGGAGCTATTTCAAATACCTGTATCTCAAAACCTTTTAACTTCAGGGTGATATTTATACATATTGCCGTTTTTAGAATCCAACTGACTATTTCAATTCAACAGAAAATAAATAAGGTTCATATAAAAAATTATGACGTCATCACAGCCATGGTTGTCTAAAATAAAAGCAGAAGTAATTATCAAATTTGATGTGTCCCGGCATTGTTTATTTAAATATTAAGTACCTTAGATACTTTGAGGTTTTCAACCCAAATGCTCCCTCTGTATATGAGATAATCCTCTACATAGCCTTGTCAATATTAATGAATATTCATAAATTGATCATTATGAATCGAGTACAGATAATAACAACTGGTATAGGCAGAGCGAAGAAACATAAAAAATGTCTCTGCCATATTCCACTAATAACAATTTACTTGAAAAAATTATCTACTCATTTGGATCCAATCACGTTGGATAACAAATGGATACACTACGAAAACGGATATACTACGCCACCGCATGTGAGGTGGCGCATGATTACAATAAATGTATCTGGAATAAATAGGACGACTCTAACGAACTCGAGAAGGCCGATCATCTACCGCTAGGAATTTTCTAGGGCTAATGACTTTTATAAAAGCATGCCGCATCAACGAGGGAGGGAATAAGTACAGTACGGTTGTACTGAAAATGTTTTGCTCAAGTAGAATTCCAATGATATCAGTTAATTTGAGGTCATCTGATTGAACACAACCAATCGAAACAACATTATACTGAAAACAGATTCCATGGGCTGTTTTCACTCTATTACGTTACGTTGATATGGATACATTTTGATTCATTTTGATTTTGACGTTTCAAATATTTGATAATTCCGGAAAAGGTGGCGTGAATGGGGACAACGAGTATATCGATGAAACTTACACAGATGCTTTGGAACATGATAAAACCAAATCAGATACCAAAAATTTGGCGCGGTGAGCCCTTTTTTTTCAACAATAAGTCATAGGATGAACTTACCCAATTTAGGGATACATTCCTTTACATTCGGAATTTTGCGTATCAATCCGATTCAAATGCACTGTTTTCAAATGTAAACACTGGGAATTATGTATTTGTAACACTTCATTCACTGAAATTATATCAATAAGATTTTTTTAAACCAAGTAAAAAGCATTAATTTCAAACTAGATAATCAATACTGAACTAACAGAATAAATAACAAGTTTGACAAATGACAGCCAACCTGAACTGACAAATACTTCGGAAGCAGATAATGCGACGTTGCCAATTTGTTTCTAGAATAAGGAGATTTACTTTAACTATATAAACTGTTTACGAAGTCAGGCCTGGATAAACAAAAATGTTTACGTTTTCGTTCGCAAATATGAACAGGTGGACGTTTATAAGTTGGGAAATTGATGTCAAAAAAATGGTTGAAATGAGTTAATATCACAACCAGGTGACTGAGTTCGATTTTATGGTGAACGAGACACGCCAGTGTTTCTAGTTTTTCAAAAGTAAAAGAAGGGAACACAACCTAATCTAACTTGGATAACATTGCTTCCAAGTTGAACACAATAATTTTTTTATTGAAAAGTAAACCTAATTTGGCTAATATTGCTATCCAAGTTGAAGGTAATTCATTTTTTTCAAGTAGAAGGAAATCCAACTGTCACTTTCTAATACAAAAGAAAGGAATACAACCTAACCTAACTTGGCTTACATTGCTATCCAAGTTGAACGCATTTTCTTATTGTTGTTATTATCTCCTATTCTACTTAATAGAGAATCCAACTTTATGACTTTTCAACCCTTTCACTTATGGTTAATTTAGTGCGTTGGTTTCCGCAATTTGTAACGAAGTTACTATTTTTCCGCTATATTTATCAGCCGAAAGCTCCCTGTAAGGAATTAAAATCCTCTTGACAGTAATAATAGGTCTAGAAATACCATTCGTGTTCGTGATAAATCCGTGGATTACATCTATCCCAATAAACAGACTGAATGCCTTCCGGAAATCACGCGAATAACGCGAGGCGTAGCTAAAATAGCACGCACGAGTATAACCTGCGCCGGCCATCGACTCTCGAGAAAACATTTTTATCAAACAAGCTGGGCTATGTCCAAACGCCGACGAGAGAATTCAGTCATCCCGGTCATCCGTTAGCAGCCCCAGACAGCAGTCCAGCCGAGCCAAAAGCACACGCTACCGAGCTGACGTCACATCACGTGGATTGCCACTTAGGAGAATTTCACAAGCGGTGAGCGGAACACATTCAGTCATCCGCTAGAAGCCACCGAGAACAGTTGAGTCGAGACAGAGGCGCACGCCGCAATCTGACGTCACAGCACGAATGATTTTACAAGCTGGGTAATTATTCTATGAAAGTATAATTTGAATCGCAATCGACAAAACGGCGCGCGCATATAAGTCGGTCGAGAGGTATTCGGAAAAGAGGGGGAAGCCGGCTGTAGTTCCGTTTCGACATATTTCAAAGATTTAGTAGCTTGCCGAGCCTAGTAGAAGCAGTCACGCGTCCGACTAGTATCCAGAGTGAGAGTCAAAGAACGAAGCAGTCCACGACCGCCCCGAGCTTTGCCGAAGGAGTAGGATCGGAGTTTGGGTAAATATTGTATATCGGAAATATTTTGTAAGTACCCCAGGTGTGATTTGCGCATGATCAAACCATAGCCGTCAGAGGCCCATGTTCACTTTATTGCGGCGCTGATAATGTGAGTCGTGTTTGAGATCCGATATGAACCACCACGTTCGCCGAGTGATAGCCCGTGACCGTCAGACCAGTATATCAGATCCGGTGAGTTATTTAGTTTCCTTTACAACAAAAGCAGGTTAGTAATGTGATACGTTTGGCTAAATTAAAAAGCACGGGTGGAGGTCGCATAGAAGAGGTAGACATTTCTCGCGTCTCAACTTCCTGCGCTCCGACGGTTGGAGGTGATAGAAGGGGTAGACATTTCTCACGTCTCAGCTTCCTGCGCTCCGGCGTGTCGTAAGTGAAAGGGGATAAAATTAATAGTAAACACGGTTGGAGGTCGCATAGAAGGGGTAGACATTTCTCACGTCTCAGCTTCCTGCGCTCCGGCGTGTCTCGATCAGGGAAAGACAGAGAGGGAGAATAAAAGCTAGGCAGGATAGGTTAAGCCAGCCCTACGTGGAGCATTACGCACTGCTATTTGAAATAAGTCGCTTTGGCCGTCCGTAAAGACTTGCATTTGATACTCGCTGTTACCTTGCACCCGTTTTTGAGCTTGCATACTAATCCGTACGACCCCCCCCTCCCCCTTTCACAAGAGCTTTTACTTACTACGTGTACTCCGCCTACGTTAACACACCCTCCCCGCTTCGTGTCGATAGTTAGTGCTTGCCAGTCGTTTATTTGTTTGTGAATAACTCTAGGCTGACTAAAGACTATACTGACCCCTGGAGTGTTTTTTTTTCACTGAGACTGCCCGGAGTAGAAGTGGCCTTTTCCACTATAAACCAAAAGGTGGTGCCCGAGAAAAACCGATAATAGTGAAAAGCGCCGAAGTTTGATAATAGGGGGAGAAACCCCTTTACAAATTTTTGGTATCTACTTGGTTGGTGTTTATCCTTCGCTAAATATTAAGAATGTCTATTTTACTAGAACTACTGTGCTGCCATCTATGTCTCAGTAGAATAGGTACCAAGAAATATAGTTTTTCGGCGGAGCTAAACATAGACCAGCTGGTAGAACACTGTAATGCAGATTTATTTTCTATATAATCAAATTGTCAAATGGTGTGTTTTTTATCTGATAAAGTAAAAGAATGGTATTTTCAAATTGGTAAAGAGTATTACAAAAAAATTTAAAATAATTGGGTAATAGTTACCTGAAAACAGGTACACATAACGAATGTCAATTTTACTGCCATCTATGATTCAGTAGTATGGGTACCAAAAAATACAGTTTTTAGGCGGAGCTGAAAATAGATCAGCCGGTAGAATACTGTATTGCAGATTCATTTTCTATATTCAGATTGTCAAATGGCGTTGATTTTATTTTCTGGTAAAGTGAAATAGTGCTATTTTATAAATTGATAAAGACCATTACAAAAAAACATACGTTTTTGGCTGATATTTCTCTGAAATAAGGTACTCATAATTGACCAACTGGAAACGGGTGAACATAATCTAAATTTTTCTACTAAATGATGTATAATCTTGCTGACTTATCTGAAATGAACAGTAATAGACCCATAACCGATGAAGAGATTCTTCAGCTTATGGAAAAAAAGGTGTTAGACATAGTTATTCAGTGATGAAGATAACAAGGATTATTTGGACACTTTTCCAGAGCCGTTATGCCAAGACATAACGTACAAACTCTTTATATAATTGTAAATGGTAGCCTAATTGTTGATACTCTCCAGGGGGAAAACATTCAAACGGACCAGAGTGGAAACCAACGGCTAAAGTAGACCCCACCAGAAAACATAAAGTAGGATCGCAGAGTTATATAAATCGTGCAGGAAATTTTAACTACCTGCCGTTTTCGTGAAATATACTCAACTCATGTGGCAACACTGTAACTAACAGAGCTTCACAGAAGTCATTGTTACTGGTATTTAATTCGTTTTCGTATAGATGGAGTCAGAAGTGATGAAACTGACGTTAGGACTAGTTTGGAGTACATGAAAACTTTTTTCAAAGCTATAAAGTGTAATGGTGTATATATCAATGCATTTTTGAGAAGAAAAATTGGATAATTAGGTGAAATAGTGGCCAGTTATTGTGTTGCTGGAAAATAAAACAAGTAAGAGTCTCCAGGATCATCTATATATAGTGACGTTTCTATGGGTAATTTTTTTAACTTTAAAGGGCCACATTTCCCAAAGATACTTTTTCCGCGCCGAATTTTCGATAGCTGGGGTGATTTTATCATGTTTTGAAGCATCTGTGAAAATATTTTAACGAAATGGACCCGATCAAAAGTGTTGTATTTCAACAAGCGCGAGTTGCCCGCGATTCTATACGACGAAAACTGCAACCTGTAAAAGGAAACACAGTTCAGTAGAAATAACCAAAATGATAAATATGTGGGATGAAAAGACCCCCGAAGGGCTGCAACGGAAATTCAATCACATAGCCGCAGTAGAATTATCTTGGAGAGGTGAAGAAGCTGCTTCTTGCTTGACTGACTTTTTTCGTATCGAAATAAATAACGATGGTTCTGAGTTGAATATAAGCCTGAATTCAGCAAGACTTACCAAGGTGGTTCGAGAATGTGTACAGAAAGCGAATTTTCAGTGAAAAGCAATGAAAGCAACGTTTGTTCTGTCAGATTATTTGAAAAAATCATGTGGAAAAGGGGACCAAATATCAAAACTAACAGACTATTCGTCACTGGAAAGCCAAAAATGATCACTGGTATGATAATATGCCCATTGAAAGGAATATGATTCAAAATTGAACAAAATCGTCTGCCAAAGCAACTGTCTTCAATACCAAGGAAAAAAAAAGTACAAATCACTCCAATAGATCGACCGCGGTCAGTCGATTGGCAGAAAATGGTGTCTATGAGCAAGAGCTCATATGAAATTAGTCATAGCTATTGTTAGCCAGTTGGGACATTGTTCTGAAGACTTGCCACATTAACAGTCGCACAGGACAAAGATAGAAGTATGGAATAAAAACCACTATAAAAGAAGCTTTCCTACGACGCCGAAAATAAACTAAGACATCGTTCACATGGAACATGACGAACTGCCTCCCTCCACTTCATAGCTTCGGCCACACGTAAACTTGCATTTTGACACCCGCTCACTGTCTAACACTGTAACGTAAATAACTGCCGTTGTTGCACCCGTTTCGTACTACTGCTTGAACATTCCCCATCAAACATTATCTTGTAAACCTAAAGCTCAGCACCCCTCCCTGCTTATAGTATGCATTGTTGAAGCCGCCGTCAGACGTGTTACTTGTTGATAGAATAAAATTCTTTGGATTTGTTTGGAATTGGGTATTTTATATACCTAGTTAGTGGTTTGAGTAGAACTATCTATTACGCAGCTAACACCCAGGTTTTGAGCAAGTAAAGTTTGCCCTTCTGGCCCCTTTGCGTTTGTCAATACTATAGTTTTGTTCCTCCTCTGAGGCTGTCCCATTCAATAATTGCATGCGTGAAAATACATCTTCATCTAGAAACTAAACTAATCTTCATTTAACTTTTCTAAGTGTTCTTTCAATTGCACCTTCAAATAAATTGAATTAATTAAAGAAATTAAACGCCTATGGTGTCAATCTGTTTCCAAGCAACATGCTTTCGAAGTCATGAATTTTACGAACAATTATCAATGTCCTTGGGTTATTACCACTGGAAAAACAAAGTGATTAAGGTACAGTGTCCTGCCCGATATTTTTATAGTGAACTGTGATTGATTTATTCAATTGTCATAGTGAATTGTTGGTTAGTGTTCGTGAAGTGTGAATAAACGGACAATATAGTTCAGTATTTTAATAGTCAGCTACCCCAGTTTCGTAACATAGTTTTTGAGGACTTGTGGTTGTTTTTTCAAGAATACGCACTTATTGAGAAAACAACCTGCATACCCAGTGAAACGTTGTATCTAGTTTCATCACAAGTCTTCAAATTAATTCCGGATTTTTCTTAAGTCACGGATATTTTGAAAAGACGAAGGCGAGGGATAATTTCCAAAAATATTCGTGACCAAGTAAACATTTCCAGTTACGTATGATATTCGGAAAATAAAATTACACCAAAAATCATAAATGATGTTGAAGAACAAACCTGCATTTCTAAATCATAATTACTGGAATTGAAGTTGTAAAAGAGGCAATACTTGTTCGGATTTTTCTATCCAATAATTATTTGATTTGAGGTTAACTGTTCAGTTGGCGTGAAGCCAGTCGCTAATATAATGTCACAAATCTCAAATGTTGAAAAATTCCATTGACATTTGTTCTAGGATACCCTACCAAGTGAACAATTTTTAGAAATATGTTTTGAAATAACTGAATTTGAACGACTACAAATTAGAAGTGTGAAACTTTCCCATAAGCTGTCTGTCCTTTTGAAAAGGGAAACATTCTCAATTGGATCTGATTTTATGAACATCCTGTTCATATTTTCAAGAAATCAATCTATCTGTCCTTGTTTTGAAAATATCGTTCGCATCGTTTCTTTTAAGATCTGGCTACTTTGAATTTTGAAACTCTATTAAATTCAATGGGTTTACGTAGACTCAACCATCAACGTCAAATCAAATGAAATTTTGAACATAAATGGCTAATCGGCATGACCTTCTTTCTTTACAATTTTGATTACAGTGGTTATTATTCAAAAAACCAGGTTTGTTCTTCAATAGTATTTATAATTTTTGAATTTTGTGAATTTTTTTCTATGTGCGTACATTTTGACAAAAATCCCCAAATCTACAAACTTTTCATAAAATATAATTCAATTATACTACTATTACTTTTTTCACTATCTCTCGGAGGAATATATCATCTCAACATTCTACTGATGGAATGAAGTCTTTTTCTGATATGTTCGGCCTTCGTGTTTATATTGGTTTTCGAAAGTCTCTCGCTACAATCCAACCATACAACTTCATAAAATATGTACAAACCTTCTTCATTCTCCTCGCTGGTAACAGAGCTGGCTGTCGACAATATAATATAATATTAATTCGATGAAGGAAAAATGTTTCCTGCATAACCATTCTGAGAAAACTCATCCAAACAAGACCAGGTGTGAAAACGAATGTTTTCTTCATATATAAACAAGATGAATCAACCTCAATATTATTTTCATCACAAAACATAAAATATGACGAAGGAAAACTTTTACATGGAAAAGATATACCAAAAATGTTCGAAAGGGTGTAATAAAACGGCTTTTTGGGAACAATAGTATATATATATATATATATATATATATATATATTATTTTTTTTGGGAAGGTTTTCTTGGGTTTTGGATTCTTTGGAAACAATGTCTTAGTAGTTCGTAGGAGAAGACGTTTCGTCCCTGGCCGGGGACATTTTCAATTCTTTATTTATTTTTTTTTATATAAAAACATACATGGTTTGCTGGAAACAAAATATTTTTCTGTGACATACATTGGGAAACAATACACAAACAGGTGACCTACCTTGGCAGAAAGTTCGCTATTTTTTGGAAAAAAAACTGTGATTAATGATCGTGGTATTACCACTGAGTTGAAAAAAACGAATTAAACGGTTTTCTTCACATAAAGGATTCAATATAAAATTGAACCAGAAAATGGTAGATCTCAGGTGAAAAACAACTACTTTCCTGGCAAATACCACGCAGAACGTTGAATGATATTCACCTGAAAATCCATGCATACTTCCATATAATATCAATGGACATTGAATGCAAATGTTTCTTTCTGATAAGCTCGATTATGTTCAATTTATGTCGTGTTCACCTAACAAATCCGCATACCGGTTTCAGGCTTCTTGGCCCTCATCAGTACGGAGTAGTCAACCAGCCAAAGGTCCAAAGAACTCTGGCTGAAGTGAGACACAACGTAAACAAACCATCATCGATCTTGTAACACCTATAGGTACGCCGGAAAAGATAAACTTTAACTGGCGGTACCTAGTGACAGAAAGAACCACTGAGTTGTTGTAATTATACAGTTAGGTTTTTGGTTTTTGTTTCTCATTATGTTTTTGTGGCTATAGTTATTAAAATCGGATATCTTATTCACTCTTGGAAAGTTCATTTTCTTGGTTGGGCGTGCGTTCATTGAATGGCTGACAGAGATGTGGTCGGAAATGACGTGTATCTTGTCATGGAGTTCGTGTTTGCTCGTTGATTCGTAGCTAGTTTGATGGTTGGGATTCCGAATCAGTGTATTGGTGTTAGGGGAAATGGGGGCTAGTTGGTTCTTCATAACAACTGAAATATGATTTTGGTTAGTGGTAGTAGATTTTATAGAATATTATGGTACAGTTGACTCAGGTTTCTTATATCTGTTCTATCATTCATGGAATTAGGCTCTCTTTTGATATATATATATATATATATATATATATATATATATATATATATATATATATATATATATTTCATTTCTTTTAGGCATCTTTTTTCTGAGTTTTTTTCGTATGTTAGGATTTTTGTGTTGGTGAAATTTGGGTTATGGTGCTGTATTAGAATTTTTCATGTATTTGTGCCCTTTTAACCTGTTTTCAAGGAGTTGTGAAGTCATTCCAATATAAACTTTTGGGCAATCGTTACATGGGATGCTGTAAATGAAGTTAGATTTCTTCATGGTTGGTGTTTTGCTTTCCAACGGTGTGTATTAGCTTTGTGACGGATTTGGATATTGTATTTTATGAGGATACTTTGGATGTTTTCTGAAAGACCTGGTATATAGGGGACTGCAATATAGTTTGGGTTTGTTTCTGTTGGGCGTGGACAGAAACAAACCCGAACTATATTGCAGTCCCCCATATACCAGGTCTTTCAGTAAACATCCAAAGTATCCTCACAAAATACAATATCCAAATCAGTCACAAAGCTAATAATACATTGAAATCCTTATACACACCGTTGAAAAGCAAAACACCAACCATGAAAAAATCTAACTTGATTTACAGCATCCCATGTAACGATTGCCCAAAAGTTTATATTGGAATGACTTCACAACTCCTTGAAAACAGGTTAAAAGGGCACAAATACATGAAAAATTCTAATACAGCACTAAATAAACACATCCTAACTGACAACCATAACCCAAATTTCACCAACACAAAAATCCTAACATACGAAAAAACTTAAAAAAGATGCCTAAAAGAAATAATATATATCAAAAGAGAGCCTAATTCCATGAATGATAGAACAGATATAAAAGAAAAATAGCACGAAATAAAAAACCACACGACATTAACATTGGAAGAATTTCTAAAAGGAATTGAACTTTGTCTAACTTCAACATACTTTCAATACGAGAACAAATATTATTCACAAATATTTGGAATAGCAATGGGTTCTCCAATTGCTGCAACCATAGCAAATCTTGTAATGGAGTATGAGAAGAAAAAGTAATCAGTTCACTAACAATTAAACCAGTCTTCTTCAAAAGATATGTAGATGATTGCCTTACTTGTATACCTAATGATAAACTTAATGAAATTCTAGAAAAATTTAACAAATATCACCCCAGATCGAAATTTACAGTAGAAAAGAAACCAACCAACAAATACACTTTCTTGATACAACTATAATATACGACAATTTTGGAAAATATTTCAGAAACTGGTTGACTAAACCCAACTCATCACATCGCTACACAAACTACTTATCAAAAGCACCACTTAGCTTTGAAAAAAATGTTATTCAGAACTTAACTGACCGAGCCATAAAACTGGCTCACCCAAAATTCGGAAAAAGTAATTCAGAATTTTTTTAAAATATCCTGAAAGAAAATAACTACCCAGATGACTTCGTGGAAAAAACGATCAAAAAAAGCATACATGCTATTTATAATGATAACAATAAAATAACAAATAATATACTTTCACCATACGTACAAAAATTATCCAATAAAATCAGCAAAACAGTAGAAAAATACAACATAACAAAATACAAATAACATTTTATACTCAAAATTAATACCTGAATTTCCAAAAAATAAACAAATCCACACCGTATATAAAATACCATGTAAAGATTGCGAAAGTACATATATATAGGCCAATCCAAACAATACCTACAGAAACGAATTCAAGTCCACAAATACTCAAAAACGGACATCACAGCATTGTCTAAACACACAAAGGAAAATCAACATAAATTCGATTTTGACAAGGTTGAAATTTTGACAAAAGAAAAAATCCGAAAGATAGAAATTTTCTAGAAATGATTCATATAAAAAAAGATACAAACAGTATTATCAATAGAAACGACATAAAAAATCTCAATCAAATCTACAATAACATATTTTAGACACTCACTCCATATCAAGAAATGTATATTGAAAAAAATTAACTAATCTTTACATTTCTACACGGAAAAGTCTTGCATGAATTATAGCAATGGGGCCCTAGAACTTTACATGTTTTACATTGCTTTAAGAATTTACCTGAAGATGACATAAACAATGTTGAAATGTCGCATTAAATAAACAATATATAGACTGACTAAGGCCCTTATTCCGAGAAAATTAAGAATATAAACATATGTGGTCAAGAAATTAGGAAATATATATATTATATATATATATATATATATATATATATATATATATATATATATTACATACCGGGGTGGAAAGTGTTTCGTTATTGTCGAGAGCTATGATGGTTGACCAAGACAATTATAAAAACTTTTCACCCAGAAATGTATACCTAGTCTAGGCGCTAGACCATGTCACGTGTGCAATTGTATGTGCCCTACGTTTTGTTGCCGGGTAAACACCTACAGGGAGCTTAGACAAAAATTGGTCACATCCTTCCATAAAATCTTGCCTCGCGCATTTGATATTGGTATCTGCCACATTTTATCAACGGTATATCCTTCATTCAACCAAGTTTCGTCCATATTGTAGATATCTCTGTTTTTAATTCGAAACTGTCTAACTGCCCTCAAATATCGTCGTCGCCAGCAGATGATTTCGTCTTTCACTATTAAACGCGATTTTCTGTTTTGAATTTTTTCATAACGAAAATTAATTTCGTTCAAAGTTTTCCACACTTTCTTCCTACCCATGCATGGAATGAAATCTTCATTTTTCATTTCAGACACTATTTTGTTCAAGGTAGGTATTTCTTTTCTCAAGTAAAACGAGTGAATGATTCTTCTGATGACAGTCTCTTCATCCTCATTTATTACAGTTCATTTTCTTCCTGTACTTCTCTTTGGTGACCTGATGGGGTCGCGTTTATCCTCGTGCACAAGTCGTTAAATTGTTGACTGTCCGACTCCAGTCATATTCGAACACATTTCAACTATTTTTGTAATTCAGAATGTTGAGTTTTGGTGGCGAACAGCTTTGAACACATTGAGAATAATAATTTCCTCATTTTTAGAAAGCGCACTTTTACTATTTCGTTTCTCAGCAACAAATTCAGAAACACTAGCCTTTTTCAAGAACGAACTTTCCCAACAACTGCCGGAAAGTAACTGAACATTTCCATTTTTGAAACATTGGTAACCTACCTGTGCCTCTACCTAAGCTTATAATAGTTTTCTTAGAAACACCCTCCATTTGTGGAACAAATCCGACCATATTGTTATCTCTTATCGCAGGGACGGATTCATATCTACATAATATTATTTGTTAAAAAAACTTTTGAAGTAACGAAAAGATAATCAGGTAGGTGATTGTGAATTTATTATTTTATTGTACCTGAAACATGGAATTACAGAGCATACTTAAGCGTTGTCCATTCTTAGGGGCTAATCATATTAACAGTGACTAAGCTGGTACGAAATATTTTTGAACCAACTGTACAGGGTTATTGGTTATATTTGGACCAATAGATATCATGCTTATTGGAAGAGCTAGAAAAATGGTTAAACTAGGAGAGTTGTAGCATTTTTTCTGAACCGCCAGGAAATGTAAATAGAAAAATAATTGAACGTCGCATCAAAAAGTAATAATATGAACTTTTGCTTTTTCTAATGGGACAGCCAGTATATTATTGCGTTTTTGGGTACTCAGGAAAATTCTAGATATGTTTCATTTATGATGTTCTAAACCTATTTGCACATTCCTATCTTAGTTTTTCATAAGCTATCCAACGACATCAACTTTAGATTTAACCTCATACGCCTATGGAATACTGCGAAGACGACTTGGTTTTACAATTCAATGATTTATTACTCTCTCACATTGGGCAATAGAGTATAGAAGTTTTCATGTGGTTTCCTTATTTTTGGAATTAGAGTAATATACATTTTATTTCGACTCTTATTTCAAATATAGGAACACATATTTCATGCTTCCTGTAAATTCAACCCTAGAGGGGGTTGAAAGATTGTATAGGAGTACCGCTATGTTAAGTTCTTAATTCGACGTCTTTGTTACAAATAAAGGAATATGTTCAGTGTTTTGAGAAAGTTTGTATGTGGGTTCCTTTAGTTTAGAAATGAAGGTCATGAAAAAACCGTATAAAATTACGAGCTTGAAATCCACGCGGGCATAAGCTAGTATTTATATAAATCCAATGTATGACTAATCACTTGGGTAGAAAACGTGAGGACTCACATACAATTCAATATATGAGGGGAGTTGCATTATTTGACGAATGGTAAAATTTCATGCTAGACTGAGACATGATCTTATAGGAAGGGTGATGATGAGAGCTATTTATTGAATATAAGTCTGATGAAAATAATATTATTTTGCGTAAACTTGCCATCCAGTCAAAATTTAGCCTCAATCCAATACTATCGGCTTATCGAAGAATTATCATTTTGAAATATATTGGGACCATTTATGTACTATCTAGAAACCCTCCAGCTTTTTTGAAATATCAAAATCCCACAGAATATTTGCATTCATATCTACGATACGTCTAACGAATGATATCGTTTACGTTATCCATTTAATTGCAACTATAGTAATTATAGTTCCAATGACAGCATAAGCGAACGAACTGCTTCTATTATTCAGATGTAGTGAACAGAACTTGTGTGAATTTTTCGAGGTAATCAAAAATATCCAAATAAGAGCTTTTTGTTCAATAATTCGTCGAAACCTTCTTCTATGAAATTTTTACAAATCGAATTGAATTTTTTGGTTATCGATGAGACATTAGATGTCTCAATCATTGAAAATATATCTGTTGAAAAATCAAAAATTGGGTAAAACCGAGTTCACAATTACAATTTGATTGTACATAAAGTATCTAGAGATCTGGTGGACACTGGTCTGCGATCCATATTCTGTCACTGCAGTACTGAAGGCTTTTACTACAACAAAACCCCCAACTGGTATGGAGAGAAACTAAGAACACTGGCAGAACAAAACCGCGTCACGCTGATTTGTGTGCCAGGACATCAGGGAATTTCAGGTGACGAGGAAGCCGACGAATTCGCAAAAATAGGATCGGAAAAAGAACCAGATCCAGGACAAACCCTGGGTATACCAAAACATACAGTACGAGCGTCTGTAGAAGACTGAATCCGGAAAACACAAAAACTGCTGGCCTGAAATCCCAGGAAACAGACACGGGGATTTTTTTTTTGAAAATATGAACAAAGTGTTCATTGAATCAAATGTGGAATCATCTGGTACTCAAAGATAAGCCTAAGTCACTATCTTCCATCGTTCAAGATAACCTTTCGGGGGGTTTGAATATTGAATAGAAAAATTTTTCTGAAAAATTGAGAAGTCCACGAAGTCCACGATAAAAATCAAGTTATTTTTTGTGAATATCTACCAGTCTGTTTATGGGGTGAATGATATTGGAGTAACCTTCTGCCACAGAATGTTTGAAAACGGTAATCGATCATATACTTATTTTGGTTTTTATTACAAACGTAATCAGTGCATCAAAGATCAACGTGTTTTCCATAGCTAAATATTGACCGTGAGTTGGATATTGAGGAATGTAAGAGTGAACAGAAGGTTTTGTGTTTCTTGCACATGATTTTTTCATGCGAAAAATAAATGGTTCAAATCGGTGATTGAGTTATCATCACATGAACATAAGCACCTATTCTAAACAAATGTGCGGAGAAACTTTCGTGATCGAGTTTGAGACGTGTTATTGTAACGGAATAAAATATGAATGCGGTATCAGATTCAATCCGTGGAATTTTCTTGGGAAAGATGGGGTGAAGAATGGTATGAGGATTACTGGAATTTAGGGAATCATGGGTAATTATTTGGCATATCGCGCAGCAGAAGAAGCTTTCTAGTTGATTGAAAAAAAAATTACTACTCTAGACTTGATAGCTCATTTAGAAGAATTCAACTAAATATCTCGCCTCTTCTCTTCTTGAACTCTTTTCAAATGACCTATCAAGTTTGGAGTAGTAAAAATAAAAAGTTTGAAAAACTGTAACCAGTCTATGGAAAAAATTTAAAAAACTAAAAGAAAGAAACAAGTTAGGTGTTGATTGCAACCATCGTCTTATTGAGTAGGCAAGTCTTTTGATTTGATATGTTAGATATTCCTATTTATTTAGTTCTATTGAAGTCTTCTGGCAGTTTCACATTGATAACGTTATAATTCAATTCAAATGCCGTGGTCGTTCGTTGTCAACTACAAGAAGCAAACATTATAATTTGCTAGACAAATAAAACCAATGGAGATGCCGTCAATCAAGAATACAAAATACGGACGACATTGGTATTTGAATTGAATTATAACGTTATTAATGTGAAACTGCCAGAAGAGTTCAATAGAACTGAATCAACAGGAATATCTAACATATCAAATCAAAAGACTTGCTTACTCAATAAGAAGATAATAGCAATCAACACCTAACTTGTTTCCTACTTTTTTGTATGTAGTCGGATTACAGTTTTTCAAACTTTTCATTTTATTTTAAACTTTTTGAATGATATGATAGCGTTAGTAATAGATACTTAATAATTAAACAATCTAAACTAGGACATTCATGATAAAACAATTGTTCAGAATACGGAATAATAGGATAGAGTAAACTCCCCTTCACCCTATCATTAGCTCTTTTACCTATCTTAGAAATGAAGATAAATAATTATGGAAGAATTCAATGTGCTTGAATGTTCGTCTTGTGACAGTAGGAAATAAAAATATATTTAAAATTCGCGCTAAAAAATTGCGGACACGACCGTCAACGACGTCTGCCCTCACTCGCCTGACCCGTTCGGGTATAGTTTAACAATGTTCAATTGCAGACCAAATCAAAAACTCACTTCGCTAACACGAGTGTATATGCGAAGACATGGAACGAAAAATAATGTGTACTACTCGTAAACATTCTCCGTCGGCGAACGGTAGATCAAAAGAGCCGATAGTCAACGTGGGTTTGAGTGACAGCTGTTTGGGTGACCGCAAGCCAATGATAATGCTTATA
This sequence comes from Gonioctena quinquepunctata, assembly GCA_018342105.1. Classification (NCBI taxonomy): domain Eukaryota; kingdom Metazoa; phylum Arthropoda; class Insecta; order Coleoptera; family Chrysomelidae; genus Gonioctena; species Gonioctena quinquepunctata. The sequence goes on along the minus strand of JAFIRS010003981.1, from coordinate 52,508 downwards.
GGTGTGCCTATACGTTGATACTAATAAATCACCAGTTTCAGTAGCGTCTCTGGTCTGGGATCGAAATAGGTTTTCAAAATATTCTATAGTTGTGATGTGTTTTGTTGGAAAATATGGTTTTTTTCGACCATGGAAAAATGAAATTATGATGATCGGATTGCCTATTAATACATACTTCCTAGTTTATGGCATTTTTTTTTATTTTAACGTATTTTTAAAATATCCTAAATAAAATAAGTTATCTTCGCCTCTGCTTCTCAAAGGATTGCGACTCAAAACTGGAAAACTTGTTTTTTATGCTTCTGCAATTGATAATGGACGAACTATGGCTATCTCAGTGATATTCAATTTTATTGGAATTATTTTTTTGCTTTGAATTTGTACCTTATTGTACCTTTTTGAAGGTGTTAATAATATATGAGATTCTAAAATTAATGTCTATCTAATAGAAACAGAAACACGAAACAGGTGGGGTGGTGATTCTGTTGTTTTCATATTATTCACTAATGTACTAGATTTTTATTTATGAACTGAGAATTTTCTTCTCTTTCATTTGACTTACCACTCGAAACAATAGCAAAAAAAAATTCAGAGACCCCCACTTTTATTGATGTAACATCCGTCATATTGATTCTATTCGTATGAAAGCCTATATTAGCCGTACCATAATAACCAATCGATTGACACCTTATTCATCAAAATCGGACGAGTAGTTTAGGCGCCACGATGGAACATTCGTTAATTTAAACATACATAGACCGGCTAAAATAAGTACCCTTCTTTTTCGGCTGTGCCGTAGTCGGGTGAAAATATCTTCTTTATCAATCAACTGGGCTGCGAGATCTGCCAACTCATTGCCCATTATCCCTGCATGACCTTTCACCCAAACGAATCTAACTCTATACAGTGTTCGTCTGAAGTCCGTTCCCCCCCTACTAATTTTTGAACTTTCTGGTATATCGCAACGAAATTGGAGATGAAATACCTACTTTTTCATGAAAAAATCACAGCTAAAAGTTTTAAAATGGCGGCTGAGCGCCATCTTCGATAATTTTTTTAAATAGAACACCCCGTATTATTCCATTTTCGAAATCTGCTCATGATTATCAACAGTTTTTTCTTATACACTTTACTGCTAAATTCAATTGTTTTCGAAATATAAACGTTTGAAAAGTGACATTTTGGTCATTTCAAACCCAACCAAAAACACTAATGTTGCTTTCAATCAAGTTTATATTGGGAAAAATCGTTGTCGCGGTAACATCTTATTTACTGTCAAACTGAACTGCTAACTGACAAATAGTCCGTTGAGCGCCTAAATCCTTCTATGAAAAGTGTGATCATGGCTCGTAGTTTTGACGATAAATTTGAAGCAGTTTTGCTATTTGGAGAAGCTGGAAGAAATTATCATCTCGCAGTCCGTATGTTTAATGATAGATGTCTCGAGAATGAAAGATGCTCCAAGATCAGGAAGACCGCCTCTTTCAGAAGAAAAAAAGATAGAAATTGTTGCTGAAATGGCAATCAATCCAACTCAGTCGACGTCTGCAGTTGCTGAATCCTGTGGAGTGAGTTCAAAAAGTGTCCAAAGAGTCCTAAAAAAAGAAAAGTTTCATCCCTATAAAATGAAAATCCTGCATGCTCTCACGGAGGATGTTCAAGACCGGAGGGTTGAATTTTGTGAGTGGTTAACAAGAACAATTGAAGGAGAACAGAGCTTCCTAAAACGTGTATGTTACACAGACGAATGCACGTTTTTTCTCAATGGAGAAGTCAACAAACATAATGTACCATACTGGAGCGATACTAATCCGCATATTCTCAGAGAGAGACATACCCAGATTCCTAAAAAGGTAAACGTGGGCGGGGATTTTAGGCAATCGTGTTGTTGGATCGATTTTCAACAGAGGCAATCTTACAGGAGTTCTTTACAGAAATCTTTTAGAAACTGAAATTGAACCTCGAATAAGACAAATTGAATTAAACAATCAGGAAGAGTTTGAAAATCGTGAAATCATATTTCAGCAGGATGGGGCACCTCCCCATTTCGTTCGCATGTCTAGAGAGTTCTTCGATACAAATTTTCCTGGGCGATGGATAGGTCGCAGGGGAAGTACAGAATGGCCACCAAGATCTCCGGATCTTACACCTCTGGATTTTTTCTCTGAGGGTATCTGAAGTCAAAAATCTACGCCACTGAATGCCAAACAATAGAAGAGTTGGAACGCAGAATAATAGATACATGTGAAGAAATAGATGAGTAGACTTTCATCAATGTGAGAGAAGTTATTTTTAATAGGACACTCTATTGTCAAGATCCAGGAGGGGGCCACATTGAACACTTGATGAAATCTCTACGCCTCTTATTAGTCGAATTCATTGAGAGATTTAACTACGAATGAATAACAACGTTAAGTTAGCAAAATGTTTTACTGAAAGTGACCAAAATCCATAATTCATTTTAAACTGGAATGTCACTTTTCAAACGCTAATATTTCGAAAACAATTGAATTTAGGAGTAAAGTGTCTTGGAGAAAAGTGTTGAGAATTATGAGCAGCTTTCGAAAATGGAATGATATACGGGGTGTCCTATTTAAAAAAACCATTGAAGATGGCGCTCAGCCGCCATTTTAAAACTTTTAGCTGTAATTTTTATCTTTTATTTAAGCCCTCCAAATTTCGTTGCGATATACCAGGTGGTCCAAAAATTAGTAGGGGGGGAACGGACTTCAGACGAGCACTGTATGTGTCTTCTGATGTTACCAAGCGAAACTTGATCATAACTTTTTATAATTGGTCCTCTGATCCAATGCGGCTTTGGAATCTGACAAGATAATTGATTCGCTAACCTTGTTGCTCGTTATCCAAAGTAGTGCCCTCTCTATCATGCAAATTTCAGCTGTATAAATAGAAGCATTATTTGAAATTTGAGATTGGTGAGTCATCTTGGTGGGTGAAACGTGAAATGCACTACCAGCAGCTAACTCAGTTTTGGAGCCATCAGTGTATATAATTTCTGAGTTTGGATTAGAGCTACTCATCAGAGATTCGATGAGGTTATTATTCACAGTAGGAATTTCTGCAAGAGGTGGACTATTTTTTATACTTCTATCTATAGAAGTTAAATTAGTAGAATATGTTGAACTATATAACACACATGATCCGTAGTCGATAAGGGACCTATGAAACTGTTTTTGGATCTGCTCCTTAACATGTTCATATTTCTCACATTATTTCTGCACATTTTTAATATGTAACGTCCAGATTAATTTACTGTTCAGTACCATATCTAGATCTTTGAACTCATGCTTACTGATATATCTATACCACATAATCTCATGATATCTAGAGTAGAGACACGAAGCCTGGAGAAGAATGTGATGTTTGATTTTTCGGGGGAGAGAGTGAATCCATGTTTTGTGAGCCAATTCTTCAAACCGTACAGTATGTATTTCAGGTCCGATACACACTCACCATGCGACTTACAAACAGTGCATACTGTAACTTTGATTGAATTATAAAAAATGTGACGCAATTATGTTGTGTACAGTGTACACATTGAATAAAATGGTACTCATCACTGATCACTGCGGTATTCCTTGAGAAACAACTCTTGCTTGGTCCATGGCATTGTGAGTATCTCTGACAAAACATGTCTCTGCACGCAACCTTCATGTCGATGCCAAAATGATTTAACTTTTCATCGAGAATATTCAAGTCCACCAAATCATATGCCTCTTTCAGATCTAAGAAAAAACATATTAGGATCGTTTCATCTGAAAAATTGTTTTGGTATCAGTGACTATACAGGGTGATTCAAAAGTACTTTGACAAACTTCAGGAGGTGATTCCTCGAAATGATCTAATATGAATTGTCCGAATAAATATATGTCCGGAAACGTCTCGTTTCCAAGATACAGGGTGTTGAAGTTTTATTTCTATTTCCGTTTTTTTTAAATAACTTTCGAAATACTGACCTTAATTAAACGAAAATTGGTGTTGAGAGGTTTTTTGAGGTGTCGAATTCGACCTGATGTTATAATTGCTCTTACTCGTAAAGGGCGCCACCTACACGTCTTTTTCTTTTTTGAAGATTCATAACTTTTTCAAGCGTACTTCTAGCACATTTTTCATTGGAAAAATCAATTCCTCTATCATATCTACGTAAAAAAAACTACCCCTGTTACAAGTCGCTATAAGCAACCGTTTTCTAGATATTTGGACTTGAGAAAATTTCAAGTCGATTATTTGAAGTTATTACCATTATTTTGCATTTTTCAAAAGAATGCTTAGGAAATGAATTTGACGTTTAAGTAGTAGTTTTGGTAATTACATATTATGTGACAGTAATTACATATTATGTGACAGTTAAACGTTTTGTTGTTTTGTTGAAATTTCTGTAAGTTTTGAAACACTAATTTTGAAAAAATGGATAATTTAAACAATAATGCTCATTTAGCCGATATGCATATTTCGTTTATGGCCTTGTGGCTGGTAATGCGCGCGAAGCAAGACGTATTCAACAGGAGCGATTTCCCAATCGAGTACTGCCTTCAGCTCCAACATTTACCAGTCTCCACCGTCGTTTGGCAGAAACAGGTAGCTTTGAGAGGGCAGCTGATATTATTGGAAGACCACGAGCAGTGAACCCCAGAATTGGGAGAAGCTGTTTTGAACGCTCTCGAGGAAAATCCAGAAACAAGTACAAGAATAATTGCTGAAGCTCTCAATTACACTCAGTCCACAGTTTGGAGAATTATCCACGTACAACAATTTTATCCATACCATATTCGAAGAGTACAAGCTCTTTTGCCACGAGACTTTCCCCAACGCATTACTATGTGTCAGTGGTTTCAAAGAAAATTGGCTGGAAATCCTCAATTTTTAAGATATGTACTCTTCACAGACGAGGCAAACTTCTCCCGAAATGCTATCACAAACTTTCATAACAACCATGTTTGGGCTCTAGAAAATCCGCACGAAGTTAGTGAAAGACATTATCAGTATCAATTTTCTGTAAATGTATGGGCGGCAATAATTGATAATTACTTGATAGGTCCTTTCTTTCTTCCGTTCCGACTGAATGGCATAACTTACAGAGACTTTTTAGAAAATGAATTGCCGGAACTACTTCAGAATGTATCATTAGAAATTCGTATCCGCATGTGGTTTAGGCATAATGGGGCTCCGGCAGATTCAAGCGTTGTAGCCGGGGAATTCCTTAACACTGTCTATCCAAATCGATGGATCGGTAGGGGTGTAGAAGAAGCTAACCGGGCGTAGGCACCAAGGTCCCCAGATCTAAACCCGCTAGATTTTTATTTTTGGGGACATTTGAAGTCACTAGTTCATAAAACTCCAGTAGCAGACGAGGAAGATCTGAGAAACCGAATAGTAGACGCCTGTGAAACAATAAGAAACACACCAATAATTTTTGAGCGGGTACGAGATTCAATGACTAGAAGACTGAATGCCTGTATCTTCGCTGAAGGTGGACACTTTGAACAATTTATTTGTGAAAAACGCAAAATAATGGTAATAACTTCAACACGCATCGATTATCAAATAATCGACTTGAAATTTTCGAATCCAAATATCTAGAAAACGGTTGCTTATAGCGACTTGTAACAGGGGTAGCTTTTTTACGTATATATGATGAAGAAATTGATGTCTCCACTGAAAAATGTGCTAGAAGTACCCTCAAAAAAGTTATGAATCTTCAAAAAAGAGAAAGACGTGTAGGTGGCACCCCCTACGAGTACTTTTGAATCACCCTGTATGTACTACGGCATCAATTGTACCCAAACCTCTTCGATATCCGAACTGAGTAGCTGAAAGTATTTTTTTTCTACGTTTAATTCCAATCATAACTTCAATATCCTCTCAAAAATCTTTGTTAGGCATGACATGATGGCAATGGGTCTATATGAGGAGGGTAATGTTTTATCCTTGCCTTGTTTAGCAATGAATGTTTCAATTGTTTTTTTTAATTCTTTGAAAATTGAGAATTTGAGAGGTAAGAAACCAATCATCTTCTACGTGATACTGTCGATGCCTCGGACTGAAGTTTTAGTTGATTCGATGATATTATCTATTTAATCCATTCTCAGGTAGAAAAGTAAGACAATTTGGGTTTAACACAGGTGAAAAACACATTTCTGATCCCAAAAGTGTTGCCATGAAGTTCAATAATTTTTTTCAGATTAGCTCCACTGAATATTATTGGAAAAATACCTGGAAATATTATTGATATCACTCCAATTCTGAAGAAGTCTTTTCAGGATGAGGTGCTCATATTTTGTCCATCAACTGAACAGAAACTTTATGATCTGGTATTTACTTAAATGAAGAAGACATTCGCGGGGTTTGATGGGATCTCGATGTTCCTATTGAAAATGGTGTTATTTACCTATCACACATCTTGTCAATTTGTTGTTTTGCACCGGTAAGTGTCCTTATATGCTGAAAAAAAATTGTTCCTATTTTCAAAAATCCAGATCCACATCTCATGAGTGACTATATACAAGTAATAGTGTCTTCCAGCTTTTCAAAATATAAGAATATCCATATATAACTAGACTACGTGGATTTCAGCATGCATTTCGTGAACATAAATCAACATTCACAGCGATTTCAAATACCTTGGTGGACTAACGGAAATACGTCTTGTTGGGGTATTTTGTGATTACAGTGGGGCATTCGACTGCATGAATCATGATAATTTGATAGCAAAATTCATTCAATATGGTATGGAAGGTGCAGCAGAAAATTACTCAGCTTTTTTATCACTGTTCGCAAACAGTACGTAGGTATGAAAAAAACAACATCAACTCCATTATAATATCTAATACTGTAACTATGAGTAGAAATGTGCCGCAAGGCTCTGTTATCAGACCCTGTATTATTCAATCTCTATATCAATGAATTGAATTAGGCCTTAAAAGAAAGGATTTTTTGTGGTATATGCAGATGATACTAGTGTGATAATCTCGTATTTAAATGAAAATATGATTATCGGTTTTAATTCGTGGTTCAACTGAACTTATATATTTTGTAATCCAGAAAAAAAAACTCCTACACTTTCATAATTATGAATAAATAAAATTTTCAGGATCCCATATTACGAACAAATGATTGTGATAAGTTAAAATCAGCTAGTAATTTATTTATAAATCGAGAATTATACTACAGGTCCGTCAGCCACTTAATATCTACTACCCAAGCAGCATTATAGTGACAGAAAATGATACTGCAACTTCGATTCGGTGGTTATCACGTGATCACCACTAAATCTACCACTACACAATAAGAAACTGAAATTTTATATGTGTATGGTTGTAGTCACGTAATTTCCATCTATGGTAGCCACAGTTCTATAACTTATTAGTGTCATTTGAGGTGTCTGAAACATTATGGCCACTGAGCAAATCACTTTGGAGGTTTTCAAACTTAAAAGTGGAAAATAACCGTTGAGGTAACCATCTTGTACCACTTAAATATCACTTAGAAGTCACAGTCACTTTCAAGAGAGTTTCAAGAGAGTTTCGGTGACGTTTTGGTAACTTCCATAAAACCTTCAATGTGGCAGGCACTTGATTGTGATATGTGGTGATGGTTGCCACGTTCGCATTTAATAAAAGTCACTACAAATTACAATAACTTTCAAAATTCACCATTCCTCACGATGACGAAAACTAACCCCTCAAATTATTTTATTGTGACTTACAAAATGTTTGTTCAACCTGATACGTGAAACATGAATTATTTTATCCAATATGAAATGGGTTATGCATTTTCTATAGACAATTTTCCTTGATTTTGAAGTGACCGTGGATTGGTCCTTGCGATGACAAAAACTATCCTAACTTTTCTCAAAATATGTTATTGTGGCTTACAAAAAGTTTGTTTTACCTATTATGTGAAACGTGAATGATATTCATTCAACATAAAATGGGTTATGCGTTTTCAATAGACAATTTTTCTTGATTTTGGTAAAAAGGTTGTTATAATAGTCGGATAACTGACTTGTGCTCCTGCTTTATTTATACTTTAATTGTTCTTCTGTTTGCATAAATGCATCTTTTAATAACTTGTTAATTTGATAATTGTTACTTGATACTTGATAATTGTTCATTGGAGCTGCATAAATCCACTATACTTGCTACATGTCCTTTTTTAACAATTAATGAACATATACTCACAATTTCGAGTTTAAAACTCTTTGAAGTGGCAGGTTATAATAGCCCGACGTGTTCGCCCCTTTCAAGGGTATAAGACCTATTGTAATTTTTAAGTTATAACTTTGAAGTGGTGAGTCATAGGTCTGTGACGTGGGTGCCACTTTCCAGTGGTGGAAAAGTTAATAATTTAGTTCCTCTGGGCACTTTATGATGGAAGGAGCTTTAGAGTGGTATATTTACACTTTCTGCCACTTTAAAGTTATATTCTCCAAAACCTGCCATATTTACAAGAATAAGCTGAGTCGCCATTACTGGAGAAATGATCGAAATATTCAATGAAGATTCATTTGTCATCAGCACTGCATCAAACGTACTAATTTGTTACGTACGTATTTGTTTCAACTAACCAAGATTGATAAAACAATGTTTGAGGGATTTAAGTACATAATTTCAGAGGAGAGTTATTTCTAAAATTATAATGTTTTCCTTAAATAAAGTGTATTCAGATGGCGCGTGCTCACAATCGAGCTACAACAGCCATATTTCACATAAAACGTTTTAATTTTATCCCGATCAGGAGTATCCAAATTCAATATACTTACTTTTGTATGTTTATATGTTATATATTTTCAAAGTTGATCGAGTGTTAGAAATAAATCAGGCAAAATGGAAGAATGAGGAACATTTATCACAAAAATATGTTGCTGAACAGAGATCGAGCTACATATTATTCACACAAACGCAGTCAGTTGTTTAACGTGTCTAGTGTCGGCCACTACATATCCACGTTTTTGCCAGGTGACCACAACGTGGTTGGAATGTGGCCATCTGAGATCGGGGAATGTAGATCGGAACGTAGCAGCCACTAAAAAAGTGGTCCCAATTTTGGTAGCCGCCGCGTGATAGAACCGTGTATATTACGTGGCAGTGGTTGTGGCCAAACACTTCAAAGTTCTCCAGAATCGTGGCCGCTACGTTCCGTCCACTCAAAATGCTACTTGGGTATGCCTATGTGGAATTTCGTTCAGGTTATGGGATTTGTTTCTGGGGGTGGACCACTCCATAAGTGTTGATTGCATTCGTTGAACCTAGAAATACTTAGCATGCAAACCGGAAATAACTATGTTATTCACCGACTTTCACGAAATTGCCTTCAATTCTTTACTATGTTTTATTATCAATCAAGAGTCTGTAGAACGTACCCTGTACAATATCGATAGCTAGAATTTTAGTTGATAGAACAAAAAGTATATAAGACCAAAATATATATGGAATCTGTCTGGAGGAAATTTATAATAATAGAATTCGGAGCATCACAGCCGGAAAGAATTGGGAATAACCACCACGGTAACAAATAATTGAAAAGAGTCATAAATTTTATAATCGCTGACATTTTGAAACAAATAACCGTTCTATGTGAGGAGAAAGCATCACTCATGTTGAACTAATAATTGAAAGAATACCACCGCATTAGAAATGTCAAACTATAAGTGAATCTTGGCGGAGTAGATCATAAATTGATACCTCACCCTTTCGTACTCATTCCAAAAAACCATTACTGACCTTTTATCCAGCCCAGACGACTATTCAAACTGATGTACACTTGAAAATAGGCTTAAAATTGTCAAGAAAAAAAATTCAGATACTTTATTGTTTCGTGAACCCTTTTTATCTCCCAATATGCATACAGAGGGAGAGAAAAACAGAACATAATAAGAATCATAATTCGAATCGAACTCATTAAGGCACCAGTAGCCATTCAAGCTACATTTTTTTGCGCGATTAGATGCAGTTGAATATGGAACAAATCATTCAGGAATTAAGTTCTGAGAAGATATTCAGATCTCACCTCTTGTGCGCGCTCGAATTCCGTAAATATGTATCTGATTAATTGAATCCGTGTGAATCGCTACTCATTCAGAATGAATCCATTGTGAAACATGTGCTGAATAATCAATAAAAACAATAAAAAAGCTCTGAATTAACACTAATCGAATATAATGAATGTACGGATCTGATATAAATTACCAGTGCGGTTAATGATAATATACATAACGGTAAACATATAGTACCAAAAGGACAGACAGATGGTAGCAGCAAGAGCATTAAGTAAGATTGTATTGAACCTTATCTGGCAATTGAATTCAGTAATTGAAAACTGAGTCTATTCTATTCGACAAATTTCAGTGTGTTTTCAAACTTGGCTGTTGAATATACTTTATGTAGACTTATCAATGCGTTTTTATTAATCTTGTGTTTTCATTTCATAACTATCGGTCGGAATTATTCAAGAGATTATAATTATAAACAAAGTTAACAACTCACGCATAAAACAAAACCGGACACAGGGTGGAAACTAAGTTAGCCGCTCAATTTAGTTTTCAAGTTATATTTCTTAGGGGAAATATAACTCTCTGTATGGTTCACTCTGTAACTTACTGTTACAACTTGGTTAGGACCAAATAGTGAGCACGACAAGTCTATCAACGAATTCAATGAAGATTTGAAAATCTCATTGATAAAAAATCCATGAAGTTCATCATCAAACATTTTTAGCGTTAGTAAAATTTATATCTCAAAAATGCTCTATGAAATTGGTTTATTTGATACTTAAGTGTATATATAGGGTGTTATGTTTCCATCTTCTGAAGATGGAAATAAAACATTCCGAAAGCTTGGACAAACTTTAAAGAGTACACTTTTTCTTTTGCTGCACACCCCAATATTCAAGCCTTATATATATATATATATATATTTATATATATATATATATATATATATATATATATATATATATATATATATATATATATATATATATATATATATATATATATATATAAAACTCGAGGATATTGGGTTTGCAGCAAAGGAAAAAAAAACCTTTTTAGATTTTCCAACTTTCGGGAGTATTTATTCCCATCATCAGGGAGACTACAATCGAAGAACAATACAAGTGAGTTATTTCATTTCGTAATTACAGTTCATATTGTAACTAACATCTATATTGAGGTTAGCTTCCATGATGTTACACGAAATTTGTATTATTCGTACATTGTGAATCAGGTCGAATGAAGAATAACAATTTTTCAACAAACATATATACAAGAGATGAAAAAGTGGATATGCCATTAATTTATGGCAAATGCCAAAAAAAAATCGTTTGCTGAAAGGTAGCCCAACTGACATCATCCATGTTTTCAATATTTCCCCGTTGTGGAGGAACAACTGGGATAATAAACTTCCAAGCATGAAACTTTCGGTGAATCAATATTTTCGCATTTGTAGAAGTGAATCCTATTAGTCACGAGTCAGCAAGGAAGATTTTGAAAAACAAGGTACAGGACGTTGAGGTATTGAAATTTGTATGAAAATGATGGAAATCGAAAATTAGTTTATCGTGATTGGTTACCTCAGAATATTACTGCTAATCTCGATTTTGTTCCTTCGATATTGTTTTCCGACGAGTAATGGAATGTTAAATAGACAAAAATGCAGATATTGCGCATTTAATGAACGAATGTAATTTTCAGGAAATATTTGGAGTGAACGTATGGGCTGCATGGTGTCATCGGAAGTGAAATAATTGGACCAATTTCATTTCAAGGTCAGTTGATAAGGTATTTAAAACTCCTCCAGAATGATAATGGTCTTACCACTTGCTGTTTCTGAAGTGATGTATTTTCAACAAGATTGGGCTCTGCCTCATAATACCATCAAAGTCATGAACTATTAAATGAACCGGTATGAGCGTGTAATTGCAACGAATGGTCCTGTACGTTGGCCTGCCCGATCACCTGATCAAAATATTTTGAACTTTTTTTTGTAAAGTTTTGTGAAACACTTGAAATTTTACCAAATCGCATTTGTGAAGTGTTTGCTACCATATATCTCGGTAAGTTGCGAATTGTGATGCGAAACACAACTGATAGAGCCAGAAAATGTCAGAAAATTGGCGAAATGCACTTCGAACATTCTTTCCTCAACTAATTCTGTATTCTTCAAGATTCTCCAAGAGCCCGTCGTCAGCCTATAGGCTCGCACAATCCTAGATTAGTCTGCACCGGAACGTTACGTTCATTTTCTCACGGAAAATGATAATAACTTATTCCAGTACAGCGGGATCGTTTTGCCCAAGAATCACATTGAGGTACACAAAAATAATGATTTGATGAATGAATGAATATTCACCAGGTAAACCAGAATTTCATTGAATATCAACAATCACAAGAGATTTGACAAGTTTCAAGTGTACAATGGCTAAAATCATATGAACATTCCGGAAAGTAAACAATGTTTCCTTATCACCTAGATATACATATATAGTCACTTTGTTGTAATACTGTATGAATAATTTTCGGTATGTTGAATAATATCTCTTTTTTCTCTTCGTAACTCTCTTTTCTTTCCTCTCAACTCTCTTTGAAGGTTCTTTTCCACTTTGTTTCTTGGTCACAGACGATACAAGAAGATTTTGGGAAGGGACTGTATTCTTCAAGAGCCCATCGTCCGTCTATAGACTTTCACAATCCTAGATTAGTCTGCACCAGAACGTTACGTTCATTTTCTCACGAAAAATGATGAAAACTTATTCCAGTATAATGGTATCGTTTTGCCAAGAGTCACATTGAGGTACATAACAATAATGATTTAAACTCAAATCACTCACTTTTTCACTCGATGACGTACAATAGTCAACATAACATTCGCCAGGTAAACAAGAATTCCATTAAATGTCAACAATCAATGTCTCGAAAAGTAAACAATGTACTTTTGTATAGTTTCAAAAATTGACACCGGAGGGAGTATCCGTTATTTTGAATTCCCAATAGGGTTGAATTTGACAGTTTTTCTGAAATTTTCTCAATATATTTTTTTAACCAGTGTACTTGGTTATAAAATTGTATTAAACTCCCGTTATTGATGAAAGTTCAACAAGTAATTCACACCTCGTATATCTGGACAAATGCTATACATTTATGTAATGTCTTTGGGAAGAAAAAAATAATTATAGTTATCATTTCAGGGCAGCCAGGGCCAAGCGACATGCTTTGTGGGAACTTGTGGCTGTTTGGAATAACAAATTAATCGAAAGTCTACAAAGAACAGAATAATGTTGGAAAAAATTGGAGACGATCACATCAATGTCGATTTGGTACTGTCCGTTATAGTAAGCACGGTATTGTGGAGAGCATGTTATGGAGCTACCAGATATTCACTTCCGAAAAAGAATCACGAATACTGTTCCAGAATAATCGCCTTGATCCATGGATTGGTTGCAGTAGTGTTGGGTTGCGGCCAGTATATTTCTATTGATTCCCCATTCGAGCACCTTGAATCGCCAAATAGTTATGTTCATAACTTTACATTAGTGACCAGTTTGGGATACTTCATCCACGACTTGGTTTGGTGTCTACAATACCAAGCAGAGGACAAGATGATGGTCGCTCATCACATATACAGTGTCTGCGCGATGTCCAGAATTTTATTCAAGGGGTATTCGGGAGCCTTAGCAACATGCGCTCTTGGTTTTATGGAATTGACGAATCCCTTCCTACAAGCTAGGTGGTTCATCAGGGCAGAAGGGATGTACCCATCTCGTTTGTACACAGTGATGGAATTAATATTCATAATAGTGTTTACCGCAGTGAGGATATTGTTTGGAACCTATTACTTGATTATCTCTTTGATATATTCACGGGGTGAATGGGATATTATTATGATTATTTTGACGTCTTACCTCGTTTCGTGGTTGTTTTTTATCGATATTGTGAAGTTTGTTTCGGGAAAATATTTCTCTTTCAGGAAATATGACGTTTTCCACGTGCAGGATGATAATCGTGCATAAGTCATCATCATATGATTGCAGTCATGAATTCAGTGGCCTTGATCGATCTCATCCCAGCAGGGCAAACTTGTATTGTGCCGGAAAATTCGAGATGGAACCTCCGACTATTAGGCCAGTAGAGATAGACGTGATTTTCCCAAAATTTTATAATAATTACAAAAGATTAAAAACTTCAGTAGAGGGAAATGTACGTTCAAATAATGTTCAGTCTGATTTTGCAACCCTTTTTTCTGAATGTAAGATGTTGAAATCAGAATTTAATGAATTTTCACATTATTAGCCTGGAAAAATTTGAAAAAATTCTGCAAACATTCGAAGTTTTGAAAAATAGCAATTTATATTCTCTGATATATTTTCAACCACTCAAACAAAACGGAAATGTATGTTTTATAGAAAAAAATTGTTGATAATCCCAAAAGTTCTGCAAACTCGAAACAATAACTGGAATAATGTTTTTAAGAAGAGTTTTAATTTGCAACCTCTTGCGTCAAACGGAAAATATATTTTTTCATGAAATTGTTTTTGTTTATTGAAATTAGTATCGAAAGTTTCATATAATGGTTGCAAGTGGAAATGTCCTGACATACAATGTTTTTTATTAATTTGCAACCTCGTCTGCAACACGGAAATGAGGGTAAAATCAAAAGAAAAATATTTTCGTATTTGTACTCTACCAAAAAAAGCAAAATTTCTGCAAATCGGGCAGTCATATCATTTTGCCAATTGATGGCAGTTTGATAATTTGCAAACTATGTTACAATTGAAAACATTGGGAAAAAAAAATATATTAATTTTTGTAACAAGCTCGTCAACGGTAGGTGAAATCATTCAATGTTGAAAGCTAACGTTTTCGACATGAATTCATAACATCATGTTACAATTGGGAATTTGCATACGAAAATCTTCTGAGTACGTTTGATGGGGGATAGAGAATCTCTAGACACATTTTCATAATTTTATTGATTCATTAAAAAATGGAAGAAATATTAAGATTTGAAAAACACTCGTACAGTTGTCTATTATTAGTACGATTAACCTACAACTGTGTAACGTCACAGTGTTTTTCCCCTCTCTATGTTAAAATTTTTTATAAATCAAGAAATGATCCTACGTGTCGATTACATTTCAGTTCTCCATGAGCATTCAATCGTTATGATATCCTCACTTCCAAAGAGCATCTATTATTAATTTTGAAATCTCTCCGATGGCTATTAAGTCATGTTGTGACAAGTGAAATTTTCAAATGAAGAAAGATTGCATGTCGATTTATTTGAAAATATGAACAGGATGTTCATAAGATCTGATGAGAAATCATTTGCGACTGAAAAATAAACTTCAGTCACTATCTTCCATCGTTCAAGATAACCGCTTGTGGGGTATTCATGTTGAAGAAGGAAACATTCTCGATTGAATATTGAATAGAAATATTTTTCTGTGAATTGAAAAAGTTATTGTATGTGAATATCTAACAGAAAACAACTATTTTCCTGGCTAAAACCACGCTGGATATTGAACTACATCTGATAGATATTGAAAAAGGACCCTAACTCAAAAAAAAATCTGAAAGTGATTGTTTTGAATTTTATTCAGATAGTTATTTGATTTTCTATTCCAGTCTCAATTTGAAACTCATATTTTTTTTTTTTTTTTTATATGTTCTGGTTTCCACGAAAAGGGATATCCTGTAATGTTCAGAGAACATCGTGGGAACCAAGGGAAAGAAGGTAGGAGTTGGTGTTCTTCTTAAATTTCTGGAGGTTGTATGCCTCGGGGAACACCTCCCTAGGCAATGAGTTCCAAAGCCTCGCAGTTCGTTGGATGAATGAGTCTTTGGAAAGTGATGTTCTGCAGGTCTCCAAAGTGACCACGAAGGGGTGTGAAGACTGAACTTGACGGGTTAATCTCGAAGAGACTGCCAAAGGAGGAAGATTGTTGATATTTCAGAAGAGCATGCCCATGAAAATATCTATAAAATAGAGACAAATCGCCAACTTTTCTACGGTGTTCCAGACAAGTGAGCGAGTTTGTAAGCGAGGCATCACCGACGAGACGAATTGCCCTTTTTTGGACAGAATCCAATAGCTTCAGGATATGTTTAGGTGCCGCACTCCAAATATGGGAACAGTATTCCAGGACAGGTCGGATCTGTGCCTTATAGATCATAAGCAGCTGACTGGAGGTGAAATAGCTCTTGGCACGAAACAAAAAACCAAGTTTTTGGGATGCACTTTTGGCAATGGACCTCACGTGATTTTCCCAGGAAAGGTTATTGCTGATAGTAATACCAAGCATCGATATGGATGACTTCAGTGGTATGGTTACTCCTGACAAAGTTATGTTAGGCACAGTGAGATCGGCTTTTCTAGAGAAAAGACATGCTTGTGTTTTGTTTGCATTGAATTCTACCAAGTTATTGGATCCCCATTCGAGAATTGTTGCTAAGTCCATATTTATATTGTTAACATTTCTTCCTCGTTCATTTCTGGTTTCACGGGCTGATATAGGGGCCCAGGAAGAGAAAGCGGTATGGAGGGTACTATCATCGGCAAAGCTGTGTACGGGACATGAAGTTGCTTTCAACACGTCGTTGATGTGAAGTAAAAATAGTGTTGGTGCTAGAATGGATCCTTGCGGAACACCAGCATTTATGAGTAGAGTGTCAGATGAAACTCCATCGACCACTACATGGAGAGACCTGTTTGAGAGAAAACTAGCAAGCAGAGAACACAGCTGAGGGGGCAAGCCATAAGATGGAAGCTTGGCGAGGAGTCCCTGGTGCCAAACTCGATCGAACGCCTTGGAGATATCTAATGCCACAGCTAAAGTTTCTCCATACTTTTCAATAGATAGCTGCCATATATGTGAGACGTATGCGAGCAGGTCACCAGTTGATCTCTGATGGCGGAAGCCATATTGCCTATCATTGATAATTCCTGAGTCTTCCAGATATTTCATGAGCTCGATGTTGATGGCTTTTTCCATGACCTTTGAAATAATAGATAGCAGTGCGATAGGTCTGTAGTTGCTAGGTAGGGTCTTTTTGCCTTTTTTAGGGACTGGCTGTACTCTTGCAATTTTCCAATTGGACGGAAATACTCCCAAATTGTAAGAGTGGTTGAACAACTTGCAAAGAACAGGTGTTAGTTCGGGGGCACATTTCTTGATAACAATCGGCGGGATTCCGTCAGATCCACAGGCTTTGTTGGTGTTGAGACCCAGCAAAATCTTTCTGATAGTACGTTGGCGAAAGGTGATCTCGGGCATGTGACTGTCGATAGGTGTAATGTTCGGGGGTTGTTTTCCCGAAGAATCCAGAGTGGAATTTCCAGCAAATAGGTGCGCAAAGATATTGGCTTTTTCCTGGGCAGTCGTTGCTAGTGTTTCATCTTCTTTGGTTAGGGGAGGAAAAGAGCTGGAAGTGAAGTTTCTTCCCACAGCTTTGGCGAAAGACCAAAATGAACGGGATCCGTTGGGACATTCAACAAGTTTTGATCTTATTTTGGCATTATGAGCATCTTTTGAACATTATATTGTCTCTTTGCATATGCCTCTAGCCTCAACGTATGCTGCTCTGGTCTCAGGTCCCGGATTTTTTGCCATCGATGGTATGCTGCCTGTTTGGAAGCCACAGCTCTAGAGCAGTTTCTGTTAAACCAGGTCTTATCGGATGATGTTCTTCTTTCGGTATTCGGTATGTAAGTTTGCATCCCCAACATGATGATTTCAGAAATTGTCTCAGCACATCGTGTTGGATCTACTGAAGAGAAACAAACTCTCTTCCATGGAAACGCTGAGAAAAACATACGAAGACCTTCCCAGTCGGCCGAATTGTAATGCCACATGAGACGGGGTGGTATTGTGCTGCTCGATGGTAAATGGAAAGAGTATGTTGTGGAGATGAGGCAAAGAAGAATGTTTTCCAAAAGAGAGTGTTCTCCAGAAATCATATGTAACATTGATGCAAGAGAGGCATCGCATTCACTAGGTCTTCGATACATTTTTGTCGACGAAAATCTATTTCACCCTTCGACGAGTATCAGGAACACCGGAAGAAATGGGAAATACATTTTCAAGAAGCAATCTCACTTTGCAAAAATGGAAAAATGTTAAAAAAATTTTTTTTTCGGAGTGACATTTTGAAATAAGTATTCTTTGACATTCAAAATGACTTCATTTTTATCTTGGATTTTTCAATATACAGAAAAATATTTCTATTCAATATTAAATTGAGAATGTTTCCTTTTTCCATTGCATGTCTTCTCTAGTCTTTTAGCAGAATTTAGAAAAATTTTGTATTCTTTCGATTGTTGCATTCGAAAATGTTAGATTAAATTTATTTCGCTGATTAGTCGAAAACAGTGATTGCTTCTAAGATTAATAATTAGTTTCAAATTTTGTAGTGGTTAACTACGTAACCGTATCATTCTTAGGATGCAATTTCAATCAACCAGTACAAAATATAACAGATATACTCAATGGATAATGAAGTATTCAACTGGACCAAGGTAGACATATGTCTGTCTACTATATATATCTTTCAAATCTATCTCCACAATGTTTACAATTCATGGCCAAATTATAAAAAGCAAATCAATTATATGAAAAAAATGTTCCGTTAAACAACGACGGTTGCAAATCTCTTGCGTGACGAACAATATTAGTCGTCATTATAACTGCAATTTGCAGAACTTTTGCAATTGTTTCAGCAGTTGTAAAAATCCAAAAAACATATATCAGTGAATAAATAGGTTTCGTTTTTAGTATCATGTTGCAAAGTTACATATCCACTGAGACCGATATTCTCTTTATTTGCAACCACAATGAAAAACTGTTGTGTAATTATTCCAATGCTTGTGTGTATTGAAAATGGCAGCGTCGATAAAAAAAATTTGATAAATAAAGGATGCATTTTTCAGAATTGGTTGCAAATGTACGTGACTAATTTGAACTTATTTTCCGTTCACTTATCCAATTTGCAGAACTTTTGTAATTTTTTTAACCAAATTACAATGAAAAACTCAAACGAATGACAAAAAACAAAGTTCCGTAACTTTTACAAAGTTGCAAACTTGCATGTAAAACATCATTACTAACGGTATGCCTGGTTGCGTTTTCAATGCAAAGATAAACAATGAAAACGTTTTTTGCAATTAAAACAATGTTCCGTTTATCGCATACAAAATTTTGTAGTTTGTTTTCAATAATGCGCAAACATACCATTGAAGTTTAAAAACTTTTGGAATGAATGTGAATTGATTGTGTATATCTACTGGCCTATATTGTCATCGATAACGAACTCCTGCTGCTGGATGTTTATGCCAGAATTCCAGGGTAGGCTTCACTCTACTAATGATATGATATGATATACATTTCTGACAGAAATCTTAAACTTTTACCAGACGGTATGTAATACAATAAAATTGTAGTCCAGAATCGATTTCACGTACATGAAATCAGGTAGTTGCGCTTTTTTCACACAATGTTCGGGATGACGTGGAGGTACTTTGGTCAAGTTTTCGACCTGCTAGTTTTTGGCACTTTTATCAGTTTTTGGCCATTTTAACCATGAACGAGTGGTTTTCCGACAATGACCATGGTTACGTTTGTCAAACTAAGTAGAATTTGCTAAATTTCGTTTTTTTTTGTATAGATAGATAGATAATTGTATTTCTTTGTTTAACATATACAAGTATAAGAGTTACACATTGCCATGTAACAAATAAAAAGTCACAAAACACAACAGGAAGTTACATAAATTAGTCACTATAATATAATGTAAATTCCAATTATTATAGATATAATATATATAAAACATACATATGTATATAGAACACAACAACGAATATGAGTTAAAATAGCACTAGTTGTCAACGAGCGAATCACTTAGTGATTCACTAAACTCGTTTATCTTGTAGGAAACCATGTTGATAAGATTTTTTCTAATTTTCTTTTTGAAAGATTCTAGTGGCAGTTCCCTCGTTTCACGAGAGAGCAAATTGAAACGGGGAATACCTATAGATTTACTTTTTTCCAATCTCTTCCTACTAGGCACGATGTTATGTCTAGTGCGGGTGTGGAAGGTGTGAACATTAGAGTGTGTCGTAAAAGTAAGTATATTTTTTCAACGTGTATCAAATTTTCATAGATGATTTGAGCAAACAGTGTCATAATCCCGAATTTATGAAAGAGTGGTTTGCAGTGTTCATGATAGTTAACCCTTGCAATGCTACGTACAACAGATTTGTGTAATAAGAAAACTCTCTGTAAATTTGTGAAACTTGCCTTTTCCCAACTCAGGAATCCATAGCTCATTACCGAGTGAAACATCGCATAGTATGATGTTAGGGCTGCTTCTTGGCTGACAGTTAATGCTATGCGCCGAATGGCGTACACAGATCTTGCCAATCTTCCACACACGTGACTAATATGTGTGTTCCAAGAAAGGGGTGAATCAAGATGTATTCCTAGAAATTTAACTGATTTCGTGTTGGAACAAGTATGGTGGTTTGAAAATAAACATATCTCATTCAAAAATAGTTCATTGTCATTGAACCACGCTTTGGCATGAGCAGTAGTATGTGCTGAAATTTCATCAATATCTGCACTTTGTTCAAAAACAGGAAAGGGCCCAGTATGGATTCTTGTGGTACCCCTCTCTTGATTGGGCGTTCATGGCTTATATTGTTATTGATATAAACCCTCTGTGTTCTATTTTTGAGGTAATGATTCAATAATGTTTCTAGATACACCTCGTAATCCATACCATTCTAACTTCTCCAGGAATTTTTCGTGACATACACAATCAAAAGCCTACTATTTTCCGAGATACAGTTTTTCAAAATTTGGTATTTTTTTCAAATTTGCAATTTTTTTGTAATGATAAAATAACCATGGCCACCGTTCGGTATGTAAATTGTGACGTTATATTCGTTGTTGTAGTGTCACACGTCTCAATAAACGCTCATTGTCACGATTTTTTAACGCAGCACTCGAAGCCCGAAGGGTTTGCACTCCTTTTTATTTCACAAGTACAACGTCTCCTTTCCACAAACTCTCTCCACATATAAAACACGTGGAACTCTTTGAAGATCTGGTTTCCGACATCATGATATCTGAATGACACTACAACAACGAATATAATGTCACAATTCACATACCGAACGTTGGCCGTTGTTATTTTATCATTACAAAAAATTTGCAAATTTGAAAAAATACCAAATTTTGAAAAGCTGTATCTCAGAAACTATTGGGTCTACGGAGACAAAAAAAACCTCAAAATTTGGCAAATTCTACCTTATTCAACAAAGGTGATAATGGTCATCGTCTAAAAACCACTCGTTCATGTTTAAAATGGCCAAAAACTGAAAAAAGTGCTGAAAAATTGCAGTTTTTGGGCTGGGAAACTAAGTTTCGGAGAGGCCCCGAGGTCGAAAACTTGACCAGAGTACCTCCACATAATCCTGAACATTGTGTGAAAAAATCGCTACTACCTGATTTCATGTACGTGAGAATGTACTATTTTACTGAATCAATAGTTTTCCAATTTTTATTACGTGACCGATTAAGTTTTTGCAGTTCTCAGTTCCAATGTTTTCGAATCCCTGCTGGATTTGTATTACAATATTTTCAGCATATTTCAGTATTATGTTTTCTTGCATCACATGAATGACCGCATGACCATTTCTAAGTGACGTCTGAATAACATAATATCATTTTGTTATTATTTTTGTATTCAATGCTTCCATTAGTCGATGTTTTGTAAAGCGTTCCTCGTAGTGTAGATCTAGGGATTTTAGATTTGTCAGTTAGCTTTCTCTTTCAGTTTTTCAACATTATTAAAGTAATGGACGAATACAAATCAACTGAATGTACATTGCCTTAGAAATGTATTCATTAAATTTCAATTTTAGATACGTTATAATTTTCTATTATCTCCACTTTCAAAAACAAAAAAGTGTTGACAATGATAAAAGGAGCGTAAAAAAAGTGACAACTTTGAAAGAATCATTGAACATCCGGTAATGCTCCTACCGCTCTAAGAATAACTGTTTTTGCCTCTTGAACACGAATCCGGGAGGAAAACGTGGCGGTCTCATACCGTTTCCGAGTTGGTGCCCCTTTTTCTTCTAGAACGTGATTTTCAAGCACCCTTTCTCGCGCAAAAATCTTTCAAAATGCCTTCTTTTTTTAACCAGCATAAACTACAAACTTCAAATCACAAATTTTTGGTATAATTTCGTACATGACACAGCCGGTTCTATTGAAAAAACCATATCTCGAACAAGCTAGCTCATAACGAACTGAATGTTACATTTGGCGGAGAAAGGGTTAAACATAACCATAACCCTACATATCTGGGAGTTACGCTCGACAGATCTTTAACATATTGCCAACATCTGACAGAGACTCCACTGAAGATTGAAGCAAGCAACGATATTCTTCATAAGCTTGCGGGGACTACATGGGGAGCAGGTGGGGCACTCTTAGAAATGCTGCTCGAGTACTTACTGTCGCGGAGTACTGTGCCCCCGTCTGGTACAAGAGCCACCACACAATTAAAGTCGATGTACAACTCAATGAATCAATGAGAATCATCAGTGGTACTTTAAAATCTACTCCCACTACCCAAGTAGCACACAGAGGTCATAATTCGGTTGTACAGACGTCTACTGGACCTTTCGCAAAAGACCATGACTTATGTCTTGTAATATGCTAAGACGACAAAAAGGCACACTCTTGCGACGTCACATCGACGTTATGAAGTAGTGGTAATAACTTGCCAATATGGACTTATATAAGCCAGTCGCAAAAGGGTCGTTCTCTGGTCTTAGTGTAGTCATTATATCATTATGCATGAAGGTCATAATCTTTCTAATATAGTATTACAATATGTAAACCATATCAAAAGATTTTATATAATATCGATATGATATATAAGTCAGCCTTCCTTTACATGTTCATGATACTCCGTGACCGTGATAGTTATCGATATAAAAATGATTTTCATTATGTGTCTTCAAGAATTGTTCTGAAACTCAAGTGACCAAGCAAATCCATTTTTACGATCAAAATCCAATTCTACTCACTTGAAATTCATGCGCCTCGAAAATAAAGAGAGATAAATATTTATTTTCATTTCAGAAAAAATATATTTCATCAATTTTTCTTATTAATCGTTGAAATATGTGGACCATATTATGAAAGATACTTGAATAGCACATCTCCAATGATTTTCAAATCGATATAACACCCAGGGTCCCATATTTCTTATTTTAAATATTTTTGTTCCAATATGGCTACCAGAATGATGTTATCAATCAATCGAAAAACATGGATGCCGCCCTTCTAGTGTCGAAAAGTTGTAATTACTCCGGTATGTACTATCATGGAATAGTTTACGAGTGTCTCAAAGACATCGCAATATCTTACATAAAAAAGTTGTAATGTAGTCGCTGTGACCACAAGTAGTGAGTTTTGTTGTACTAACGTCGTACGCTATCAAAACAGAAAAAGATATACACTGAGTGCGTAAGCATTCCGCTAGTTCCGCCTAATGCAAAACGCTAAAAATAACTAACATTTACAATACAGGTTATGTTGATGTTGAACAGTTATATTTAAATATTTTTTATTTATCACTCGAAGTGCACATACATATTATTTATGTCTTTCGTTGTTGTGGAAACAATTGAAGGAACTGGACGAACTTAATTTTTTTGCAGTGTCCCGATAGACTGATTAATTATTTCAGATGTTAATTTTGGGGTACGCACTCATCCTTCATCTTTATATTTTTCTATACGCTCCAGTTCTCTTGTAATGCAGATTGGATTTTTGTTTTGATATTTTAATCATTTATACGGAACTGAATATTCTACATACATAACACAATATACCTTTCCAACAAAAATAACATAACCAACAAAAATAATCTAACCATACATACATAATGTAATCATTACGACCAAAGTGCATCAGTTGATAAAACTACATTACATGAGTACAATATGTAGTCGTAGAAACGTTTCTAAAATCTATTCGTTAGAACCACATATGTTCATTGACATAATAACCTCACAGCAACTGCTCTTAAGTTCTACTTAACGACACATATAATTTACTTACATACAAATCACAGTACAACTTCATCTCGAGAATTCTTTATTGTACTCTCGTTATATCTACTACATGACGTCATAGCAACTCCTGAAGGTTATAAAACTCACATTAACTTTTTGGTTTCAAAACATACAAATGCGTGGTTTTTAAGACGGTATAAGAAGTCATTATGTTAATTTTATGACTCTGTGCTACTTGGGTATATGGCTCCCTATACTGACAAACAAAAGTCAGTAAAAATCTCTCTTACAGCCTACCCATTCGAAAACTCTCAGCCATCTCCCTCCCAACCGCCTCAGATCACGACAACCAATATGGATGGACGATGAAATGAAAGATGACTTCTGCATGGCCCACAAACGGAACGAGCTCATTTCAAGTAGACCTTATGTGAAGAACATAGGCATCATCCATGAACCAACACTCCCAGTTCCAGGTTCAGAACTGGTCATGGGGGTTGTCGGGACATGATGCACAAATGGGGTATAGTGGAATCGCCGGAATGCGACTGCGGTGCTCCTAGGCAGACTATGGACCACATCCTAAATGATTGCCCATAAATAAGATTTGAGATAATTGTCAATTGTTATTCACGAGTAAAGTTAAAAATGCAATGTTGTCAAATGTAAAAAATGTCCGATAGACATGAAGAGTAACATTCATTTAATTAAATAATTTGTGATAATTGAAATTATGTGAATTAAAAGTTTTATTCAGAGTGATGCTGAAAAAATCAAGGAATCAAGCCGTCTCAAATAAGTGGATGTTGAAAATTGACTTTTTAACCTTAATTTCGAAAATAACCGGTTGCGCGGAAATATTATGGGTAAATATCCGGTTAAAGCACTCCTCTCCAAAAATAGCTGGCATACTTTTCTCACTCATTTTTGGCACAATTTCACATAAAATATATCCGAATCCTGTCAATGTCTTACAGAGAAAGGAACACAACCTAACCTAACTTAGCTACCTTGCTATCCAAGTTGATAGCCAGACAATCGACTTCATCAAAACATGCTTCGCTCGCGGACACTTCGGTAGCGGTGACTCAAATCTATCTCGTATTTTACGAATTATTATTTGGGCACAATAGTGACCGTCAGTCGCGAGATGCTAGTACACTGAATTAGGTTTCAATAGGAGAAGATATATAAATGCGTTATAAATTCAGCGTGTTTTGGCCCGCTCTTTAAATCCAGTCAATGTCTTACGCAAAAGAATGGAACACAACCTAACCTAACTTTGCTAACCTTGCTATCCAAGTTGATGGCGAGCCAATCAACTTTTTAAAAACACGCTTCGCTTCACTTGCGGACTCTTCGGTGGCGGTCACTTATCTCGTTTTCTGCGAATTATTATTTGGGCACAATAGTGACCGTCAGGCGCAAGATGCAAGTACACTGAAGAAGGTTTCAATAGGAGCAAATATTTCAACAAATGCGTTATAAGTTCAGCTCTATGAACCTAATTCAGTAAATGTCTTACGTAAAAGGAGGGAACACCACCTAACCTAACTCGGCTAACTTTGCTATCCAAGTTGATGGCCAGCTAATCAACTTTTTCGAAACACCCTTCGCTTCTCCGTTTCTCACGAATAATTATTTGGGCACAATAGTCATAGTCAGTCGCGAGATGCAAGTACACTGAATTAGTTTTCAATGGAAACAGAAATTTCAGCAAATGTGTTATAAGTAATGCTAAAAATGAAATGTAGGGAAATTTCGCGTATCACCAAAATCGATGATGTTTTTGCGCTGTAAAAAGAAGGAGGCATTGTGAGTTATTTTCGGGAAACACGTGTTCTGGGTAAAGAAAGCTATCTAATTCAGAATGAGTACGAGAGTGCCGCGTTTTCCAGATTCGTGTTCAGGGGGCAAAAACACGTAGGAAAAGTCTTTCAGATATTTTCGAAGAGTAGAAGTGCTCTTACCGGATATATGAAGATTTGTCAAGAATTGAATAATTGGCAACAATGTAGAAACCAGATGCAAACATTATAGTTCTCTCTTTGAATGAAATGTTTAAGGTGAAATGTCAAACAATTTTTGATTTTTTGAAAGCAAAATCGAAGGTAATGTCTTGAAGAAGATTTGTAAGAATTGAATAATTGGCAACAATGTAGAAACCAGATGAAAAAATTATAGTTCTCTCTTTGACAGATGAAATGTTAAGTGAAATGTCAAACGATTTTTAATTTATTAAAAGCAAACTTAACTATTACCCTAAACCCGAAAAAAAAATATGAATTGCATTGAAGAAGGTATCGAATATCAATTGAGGGTTCCATACAGTAGTTGCTGGAAAAATAAAGAAATTAAGCCGTTTCAAATAAGTGGAAATTATTATTTCGAAAATAACCGTTTCCGCGGAAAAAATTCTACTTTTATTATCGTATTCTGAAGCATCTGTGAAAATTTCGTCAAAATCGGTGTCATTTCACTTTGCTGCAGTTTTACCCAGAGATATACTCAGGATCGACCCCGCTATCATGTGAAAAAAAACGCTACTGTAACCTCATGCAAAAAAAAGCCCTGCCGACTGGACTAAATAGGCTTTATCAAAATTGATCAAAGTAGTTTGGGTACTTTCATGAACATTCTATATGCTTCGACAATGACGTGTATTGAAATTCGACACATACATTGACAAGTATCTAACCTTCAAAATTGCAGTGACAAAGCGCAAGACATGAAAAATGCTAGAAAATGTAACGAAACATAACTATAGCAATTACGAATCAGTGATAGCCGTATTCATCAGTGCATTATTATGGAGACTAGGATACAACACCGTGCAAATTTTGATGCCGACAAAAGACGCAGAATACTGTTGTAGAATAATCTCCTTCATCCACGGACTAGTGATAGCTTTTATAGGAATAAACCAATGTTTTACAATCGATTCTCCCTTCAACCACCCAGAATGGCGGACAAACTACATGCAGTCCTTCCTGATGGTGACAAGTTTGGGATATTTCATCCATGATCTAGCGTGGTGCCTGAAGTACCAGATGGACGATAAGCTGATGCTGGCACATCATGTTTACAGCGTCTGCGCATTATTCAGGATGCTATTCAAAGGATATTCCGGGGCCCAGACAACGTGTGCACTTGGCAGCATGGAAATCACAAACCCCATGCTCCAAGCTAGGTGGTTCATAAGGAGCGAAGGACTGTACCCCTCTGTTCTGTTCACTTCAATGGAGATCACCTTCATGATAGTCTTTGTGCTAGTGAGGATAGTTCTTGGTACTTATTATATGATTATCATATCCAGGCAACCAAAGAACGACTGGGATTTCGTCCTCTTCTCTTTGGCAATCTATACCATGTCGTGGATGTTCTTTATAAATATTTTTAAATATGCATTTTCGAAGTATGTGTTTTTCAAAAGATTGGTTGTAGATCCTCACAATAAACGCTGTTGATCAATGTTTCAGAAAAATATTTATTGACTCGATTGGTGGGTCAATGGAGGGATGGGAAGATTGGGAATTGTCAATACGAATTCTCGCGTGACGAAACCCATTTTGTTGCGGAAACATAAACGACACGCAGCACCACAGTTACAAGTCGTTTTGATATGGTAGAACCTTGGTATTTTTTTCCCAGTGCCTCCCAGACAAAATTTCTTAATATTAATATACGGATATTCACTAGGTGATTACATGAGATCTTGGCATATGACTAACTTTGAATAAAGAAATGGAGATTGTATGTTCAATTTGTTTCTATATATGGATAGATAGATTTATTCTTCCTTTGAGCTACATTATGTACAGGCCATATTTCTGAAGAACATAGTGTGGATTTATGCAGCACAAAATAACAATTATCAAATAACAAATAGGAAATAACATTTAGCAATATGTGTTGAACTCTTAGTTTTCAATGACTATGTTCATGCAGACAAATAACAATTATCATTTAAGAAATAACAAGTAGAAGTTGGCCAACTTTTATCTTTTCACATTATTTGAACGAGATTTTCTTCTAGTGCGCAACTAATACGCAGATGACCGCGGATTGGTCAAACCGATGATGAAAATAACCTCACTTTGAGGTAATGTTTTTGGTTAGCATCAGTAACAAGTACAATTATTCGGCCATTGAACAATTTGAATGTTCACTTGTTTTTTATTTTCGTGGGGACATGGAATTTCGGAATAGTAGAGTAACCTAATTTAAATGCCTCGGATCTCCGTCTTGTGCGCATGCTTACTTTTTATTTCCTAATTGTTATTTAGAGTGCATGAATGCTACATTTTAATTCTTCTCAATTGATAATTGTTATTTGTTATTTCTTATTTGATAATTGTCATTTTGTGCTGCATGAATCCACATATATAAAATGTATAAAATGATAAAGTTATTGTAAAATGAAAAAATAAATTATATTAAATGACATGAAAACACATTAAAACACATTAACAGGCCCGGTCGGTTGAACTTACACATATGAATATCAGTAGGGCATGAAATGTGATACATTTTGTAAAACAAACGCATACATGAAGATATAGATAAAAATCAAATTAAAAAATAAATAACATATTAAAATATATTAAAATAAATTCTGCACAATGAAAGTGATCCCGCAATACCAACCTGAAGTGTGAATTCATCTACTATGTAAAAACATTTTTCTGTTAGGAATAGTTTCAACTGTTTTTCAAAAACTTGAGATGACAGTGTCTTTATATCGCTTGGCAACATGTTATAGAGACGGATACCAACAAACATAGGAGACTTTTCATACTTTGCATGATGGTGTTTTTGGGTAGTAAGCATATTGTTATTCCTGGTATGGTAATTATGGATTTCTGATCTCGATTCTAGTTTCCTTCTATTTCCATGGTTAATGTTTCCAAAATTAACATACATGCAACAGTTAGTATTTTATTTTGTTGAACAATCTCTCTACATGACGTTTTGTAATTTAGATTGAAGATCAGTCTCATCAATTAATTCTGTTTTATGGAAATGCTGCCTCTTTCAGAAGCTAAACCTCAGACAGCAATGTTGTAGTAAATAATTGAATGAAACTGGGCAAAATAAACTGATATCAATGATTTAGTATCTAATTTATTCTTTAGGGATTTAATGAGATAATACGATTGATTCAGCTTCATAGATGTGAACTCTATATGTTCTAGTCAAGTAAAATGTGTGTCAATTATTGTTCCTAAGAATTTTGTTGAGCTCGAATACTAAGGATTCATTCCGAAAAAAAATATTGAAATCATGCATGGTACGAGATGAATTTGCAAATTTCCTGGGGTTGATTATCAGTCAATTTCTATAGCAATAGTCATCAAATTCGTGTAGGACTGAGTTGACGAGGTTATTCATTTCTTCTGATGTTTTACTCGGAAGATTGATGGAAGTGTCATCTGCATACAGGTATATCGCCCCATTACTTATGTTATTAGGTAGATCATTTACGTATGATAGAAATATCAGGGAACTTATGCGACATTTTGTCATTCTAATTCACCTGGAAATATCTATTTGCCAAGAAAAATAGAATCAACTGATTATTGTTTCCTCGAATACCCAGGTTGAATAGTTTTCCTGATACGAATTCAATATTCAAGGTGTCGAAGGCTCTACTTAAATCGAAAAAAAATCATACTACAATGTTTTCTTATCGATTAAATCGTGTAATTGTTGTACAAAGTTGAACGTTGCAGTTTCTGCCGAGTAGTTTTTTCTAAACCCGTATTGGCACTTTGTCATTAGATCAAATGTTTCCATGTAATCGCTTATTCTACGAGATATCATTTTTTCCAAGATTTTTGAGAATATACCGATTATAGAAATGGGTCGATAATTTTCTTTGTTTTTACTGTCACCATTTTTTAGTATAGGGACAAGGACCCCAATTTCAAGCATGTTAGGATATTCTCCAAAAGAAATACAAAAGTTCATAATATGTCCTATAACTTCAGATAGTATATCCACGCATTCTTTGATAATTTTTGTAGAAACGCCATCTGGTCCTATGCTTTTTTTATTTGTTAATGAGGCTATAACTGTTTTCACTTCATCCGTAGTGACTGGTTCGAAGAACATGGTTGAGTTAACATTTATTGGCATTGTAGTACAACTTCCTAGATCATTCCCCGGGAAATGCGTCTTGATTTTTTCATCAATTATTGTTGAGAAATACTCTCCGAATGTTTCCACGACTTCTGCTTCGCTACTGATTGTATTACTATTATGACTAAGTATTATACATTTGTTTTCTTATTTTTTTTGTGGTTGTTTTATAATATTCCAGAGAGTTTTGATTAATTTTTTCCTGGCGTATTTCATTTTAAACACCTTTCTTGGCTATCTTATAAGCGGTCTTGCTATGTCCAGAGTTTTCCTGTTTTTTCAGATGATTCGAATGCTTGAGATCATCAATTTTTCTTTTCAATAAAGTGGAAAGGGCGATTTTGTTTTAATAAATGGGTCTCGATGACTCATTGCAGAGATCCCCACGTGTTTTATTTCCATCAATCTCGACGAAAATTTGCATAGTTAACATGATATTTTTCAAATTAGTCCAAAATGTTTTTTACAATTTGATATTAAAGATTTTATTTATGATGTGCACCGATATTTTCCTGTTAGCAACCTCCAGTTAATGTCTTGATTCTGAAATAAAATCCCGACAATTTAACAAAGAGTCTTCTTTACATGACCATTTCCTATTGACTGCAACCTCAAAAAAAACATAAAATTGGTTTTTGTGTTTCCTGAACTTCAGTTTTTTATATCTATATATATATATATATATATATATATTATGATATTACTAATTATTATAATGATTGTTATTGTTATTTATTTATTTTTAATATTCAATAACTAGTCATCATAATATAACATTTGTTATGATAATTTTTTTTTATTGATTTCTTTTTTTATTTGATAATTTTGAAAAGTAAATACCTTTCATAACAGTAATGAAACTCCGGCTATGTTGTTTTACCCTTTTTCAACACGCTTTCACCTTATCCCAGCTCAGTCGGTACACCTATGGAGTATGACGCATCTCTGTTCTCAAAGTAGGGTTCTGTAATGCCAAGTTGTTGCGCTGCTTGACGTCAAAAGTGCTATTGCTATGATTAGGTACTGAATAAATGAACAATGAATTCAGAAAAATTGTCAAATAGTTATTCTTTTTTTGAAATAAGTCCCTAAATTTACCCAACCTGCGATATCTAACTTATCTAAATCAGAACAGTGATGTGAAATAATAAAACTTGCTTATGTGTAATAGAATACTTCGTGAATATAACGTTTCAAGGTTATAAAACCAATAAATGTTCAAATACATGGATACAAGTAATCCAAATAACCAAAATAAGTATCTGGTCCTGATATGTTCACTTTATTTAGTTCTGGTTTTGAAAATACCTGCTATTCTTCCTTTTTGATGTTCTGCTGACTATAAGAAGTGTTCTTGATATCTGGAAAAGTACAGCTCCACTGGCAACGTCACGGACAGGACTTCTGTTATATTTACAAGGTGAGTGGTTTTTTCTTGTTAGTTTATTTTCCCATTCTTATCTGGATTCGTTTTATAACGTTTAAGGATAGTTTTGCTTGTTTTCTTCTTATGTTTTATGATAAATTGTTCTTCAAAATTGGTACATAGTTTCGTTTTTTACATCATTTTTCATCTTCTCTCCCAAGCTCGTTATCTTTCCTCTTGGCAACCCACTTTTTTTGTTTATTTTCACGAATTCAAAGTTTTTTCCCACTTTATGTATCACTTTTTGTTATTATACATTATTCCAATGATTTTATTTACAATATATAGTTTTATTATATGTACAAAGTTTGTTAAAATTCATATTTTTTTCTGTTTTCAAAATTTTATATTTTACTATTTTCATCTAAGTTGTTTTTGACATCTCGCTGTTGGATTTCCTTCTGATATGATTTACCATAGGTTTAACTTGAACACCATTTTGAGATCCAAAGTTTCTTTATGAATTTTGATTTCTATATTATTTTTATTGAAATTGAAAGTATTGTTGGTAACATACTTATGACAATAGAGATTCTTCAGTGCTGACTTTTTGAGACATGCGTTGACTAGAACATGGTACAAGATTCCAGAACAATAAAAAGTCTAGAAAAATTGTAAAACAAACCACGCATGAACCACGATATCATGAATACCTAATAATAACAATGAATTATCAGTTTCATTATTTGATAAACATTTCCCAACATAACTATTTATATATATATATATATATATATGGTGTAATCTAACCCCTCTTGAATACCCAAGAATGATGAATGGTTGAAAATTCTTCCAAATTCTGGGAACCGCAAAACATTGGAGTTATGGTAGGTAAATCAGTAACAATATTTTTTATATATGTGTAATTTTATTAAAAATTTTTATATATATATATATATATATTCATATTGAAATTGACACTGTTGGTGGGTCACGAATCTATCCATACCTATAAGTGGCGATGTTTTTTTAACTCATTCTCGGGCAGATAATACCAGCTAGAAGATTCTTATTTTGAGAAAATATATCGTCCATGTTGTAGAATTGTGACTTTCCAAATTTTATGATATTTCGTAATCTGATTCACTTATTGAATTTTTATTCCATTTATATTCTCGACATGTAAGGGTACGAAAGAGATCTAAATAATTGTTTTTCTTCATGTGAAAATGAATTTAATATTTTTGAAATAGGTTGATATCCAGTTCTCATTTCGTGGTTATCGAATTAAATCAAGCGGATAATATGGCATATATCTCACTTGATATTATTCGACACAAATGAGTAGAAAGGTTCACTGTGTTGGAACTGCCCACTCTCCAGCATCGAAATCAACATGGTTTCAATAGGACAACAAAACAATTTCATTAATGGATTTAGTTTAATCCTATTAGTAGAATAAATACATTTCTGGTTGAATAGCCCAGTATGTGGAATGAATGGATAAACAGAATAATTAATCGTAGAGCCAGTAGCAATTTCAACATTCATGTGGTGAACCAGAGTCCATATAGAGAATGAGAAATAACAACAGACATGTATCATTGGACAATTCTCTAATTGGTTCATTTAGTCTCATTATTTGGAAACTCCAGAGGACTATGAGTGAATTATAAAAAAAAATATCTCTTCGGTCATTCGTAAAATGAGTCTCAAGGGGCAGCCCAATAATTTTCAGAAATAATGCAATGAGAATGAAAAATTCTTCATCAGTGAAAGGTCAGTGGTG
Source organism: Gonioctena quinquepunctata (assembly GCA_018342105.1). Taxonomy (NCBI): domain Eukaryota; kingdom Metazoa; phylum Arthropoda; class Insecta; order Coleoptera; family Chrysomelidae; genus Gonioctena; species Gonioctena quinquepunctata. The sequence continues at coordinate 19,105 of JAFIRS010003981.1, read as the reverse complement.
AATGAAGTCATTAGCTCGAAAGTTATAATGTAGGAATTAATCTGACTGAACAATTTTTGAATGGGTTTATAGTGTCTAGGGAAAGAAAAACTCATAACAATCCCTATGGGTAGTGCCTGAAGGATGCCATCGGTATTGAATTTGAGGATGATGAATATGTTCATTCAACATACCTCGCTAACTGGATGCCGTGAAGACGACTGTTTGTGGGAATGAGTGTTTCCTCTTGTTGTGACATACTGATACTGTTTGCTTTACGCAGATGACCTTGTCATACTTGCAGAATCGAAAATAGATTTGAGTCGAAAACTCGCCTCATTGGAAGGTTTTGCAAAAAGTAATAAACTACTGATACATTCCTAAAAAATGTGTTTTTCACAAAGCAATCTCAGAATATCCTACGACTACAGGTTCAAAATCAATGGCAAGGACGTTGACATTGTTGGAAAATTCAACTATCTAGAGGTGTATTTGCTCTCATAATCAATATTGTAAAAGAGAGTTGGCGGCGTGCAGTCAAGAATTTTTCAATTCTAGAAAAAGATATCCTCGGGCAGGGATCGAACCCACGACCTCATGATTACCAGTCAAGTGCTCTCCCAACTGAGCTACCGAAGACGTACGTTCGCATCTGCGATCGGAATATCGCTTTCCGAAATTTAATGTTAGTGTGTTTAGGAAAGTTATGAGGTGGAAGGAAACTGATTCGCTATCAAATGATCATCAATTCTTGTCTACGAGCCGCCAACTCTCTTTTACATTATACATTACAGACACAAATTTCCCTTCTCAATAATGAATATTCTTCTGGGAAATAACTGCCCCCACAATTCCCTAGACCAATCAGGTGATCGGAAGTGTAATGATTCTAATGTCTAAATTAAAAATAATTCTTGGGAAAGTGAAATGAAGTTCCCTGGTAATTTACAGCATTTCAGCATATGTCCATGTTTGGCGCCTGAGTTGTTTCGATATTTTGGAAAAATTTCCTTTTTTGAGTGCCAGTATTCACTCAGTCAATATGTCATGGTAGAAACGGCAATGTGGCAGGTGAGTCGAGAGGATAACAACAACAGATCGTTTTTGACCAAGTGATGCATGTTCAAGTGATGCTTATTTTTTTAGGGAAGCCTGAACGGTGTGGCATTATTTTTTCATACACAGCGAACGACAGCTCCTCGTCTGGTGGCAAATAGGTCGTGGTTCAAAATATACTTGGTCAAAATTTGATAATCGTTACAAAAATGAAATTGAGCGCCACTAAATATTTTATGTTACGGAATTTAGGAACCAAAAACATATATCGGTGACAAAACTTAATGAAATAAAAATCGATTACCCCATTGATAGTTTAATGCAAAACACATGTATATATCTACAATTATGTACAAAAATATTTATGTTCTCCAGGAACAATGATCAATTATAATTTTAAAAAAATGTGTTGAAAAAGTAAACGGTCAAAAAAAATTAACATGGTATGAATAGATACCTATGGTTTTTTCCAGTTACAAGAGGGTTGGTCTCTCAGTCTTCAACGGTTTTCAACTGTTGATTTCTTCCCTGTTGGAGGGTTGATTAGCTCCTTTGTCTAGGACAGACAGGAACCACCTGACAGCAAAACGGGACTATACTTGGGACTCTCTGGACGGCAGACAGACAAACGATGAAAAGAAATGAAAAAACAGAATGGAACCAAAGAATGTATCCAAATATCTCGGCTTGCTTAACAACTGGTGGTCACGAAGAAACGCCAGCACCATAAACACCAAAGAAACCAAGGAAATCAAGGACCCTGTTGAATAGGATTACTTATTACCCATTCACACACGTGTTGAATTACAAAGAAAAAATAGTACAAAATGGCCAGTGTTTGAATGAAAACTGTCGGAAGAGAATACATACCATCTTAATTATCAGTGGGTAAATCAAATCGCAAACATGTAAATGTCCTATTAAAATTATTAGGCAGACATTTCGTCAATTCAAAGCGAGACTTTCTCTCATGACGGTCGGTGGCGAAAAGGAATGATTTTTAATCTGAAAACTTTTTCTACCCAAAAAAAATCGACACAGAACTGTACTTGAAAGAACTTCAAATTTGGACTCGATATTTCTCTCTCCACTTTCATACTGAAAGCTGGAACATTGGACGGAAGATGCATATCACCGTACAATCGGGCGACAACCAAGGGTCATAAACATGAGAGGTGAAATCAATCAAGAAAATGACGTATCTCCTTTTTGATGCCCTGGATAGTATCTCTGCAAGGTCGATCAGCTGATTGTTGACAGAACTGAAAGACAAACCCTCCATATAACATAATAAACAACTACAAGTTCTGAAAACAAAAATAAATATTAACAATGTCATGGCAATAATAATATATACAAATCTGGAGAAAATAAAAAAATAGCAGGTAGGTGAATACAACATTATTTCTGTTACTATTCGGTGAGTATACAGTGAGTCAGATATAACTAAGACATTTTCCCTTTCATTTTCAGGACTGACCTAAATGGAATTATTGTTCAGTTCAGGATTATGAGATACTTTCGTAAACTTGTGCATTCTCCTATAAAAATATAGACTTTGATGGCAAACAGTAATCGCTGAACAAACAGGTGATAATAAACCATATTAGATACTGTGCTATGCAAATATGAAATCAAACAAATAGCATTTATTTTACCATAAAATAATGCAATAATAGAGAACCCTATTTGCGATTCCTGCATGATAATTTGGATCTTATTCCTGAAAATATCAAACAGGGAATTTGGTTTTTGCACGACATTGCTTCAATACACTATATAATTCCTATTCGAGACCATTCGAGTGGTGGATAGGAAAGGGAGTACTAATAGGAAAAGGAGTACTAATTTAATGGGTTCTCAGATCACCATATTTCACGAAATTTTTTTTTTTTTCCATTGGGTGAAAACTTTATGAGATTTTGCCCGTACCAAGGGAGAATATTAAAAATCGCATCCGAAAAGTTTTTCTCATTATTAGCATCAATATCTTGAGACATGTAAGTTTGAGTTTTGAAAATCGACTTCAACATTGCCTAAATATAAAAGCAAGTAAATTTGAGCATTGACTTGACTTGACTTTAATTCATTTTTCAAATTGTTGTTCAAACCTTTTCATTCATTTTGTTTTTTCAGTGGCCTATGAAGTGATGCATATTTGACTTTGTCATTGTGAATTGTAGTGCGAGCTAAAAATATTCAATTGAGTTTCCTCTTTGAGAATAGTTTCAGTTCTTCCACTTCTGGCATAGATAACACCACAAGTCGGATGGAAGAGGTTTTTGAAACATTCAATTTATATTCTCCTGGGTACCTCATGAGTATCTCTTGATGATTCCATGTTACCAATAACGATTTCCTACTTCGAAGAGTTCATGAACGAATTTTTTCAATTGACTTCAATCAATTTTTCTGTTTTGATACCTAACAATGGTAAGTAAGAATAATTCATTTCAAACGAATTGCTCCTTTGAAATCAATGCGAGTGACTTGTCAGAGTAAATGTGTGATGAATAGAAAATCTCAAATTACTTGACCTATGAGATATAGGTATGGACTTGGAGCACCTTTGTAAGTGGCGCCGCAGTGGTGGAATCAGGCGACTTACTCCAGATAGCGCAAATATCCGTATTTGCCCCTGCGATAGAGTGTTTTTAAAGTGCAACAGATCAAATTTGTTTGTTACAAACGTGAAAACTGCAGTTGCATTGTGATTCGGCATGCATAACCTTTAGATTAAATGGAGCCCCGGTTTCGGAAATTGCCCTAGTAATGAATAAAATGCAGATTGAGACGAGTAGACTGCGAACCGCATTCAACCGACTGAGCACGTGCACTGCGAATACGTAATTCGCTTGTGTTTTCTTGTAATTTATTGTCAAGTTGAAAAGAGTTTTATATTCGTGATGGATCAAGTGGTGGTTGCAATTGGGTTTTCACCCATTTCAAGTCACATCGTTTTGGAGAAACAGTCTTTGAAAATAGGGAGTGGCTTGGTCATGTGTATCAGGTGCAGGAAGTGAAAAAAATGACTATTCCAGCATACTTGCGGAAGTGAGTAGCCAAGCAGTAGCGACAACAAATCAGTACTCTGGTGAATGAATATTTTCACAAATAATTGATAAAATTTTATTCAACCTTACCTGTCTGATGTAGGGGTAAATTACATGAATAAATGAAAATAATAAAGAGATATGAATAAATATGGAATATATATATATATATATATATGGAAAATATCGTTTTCTTTCCTACATACATAAATTCTCAGATATTTTTCATATTGTTCGTTTACTGTCAGAATTTGATTAAAAAAAATATTTTGAATGTGTATTACATGAATAAAAATATGTTTTATACACATTTTCTGAATAACTGTAATTATTACTATAGAAAATTTCATTGTTTATAGTAATACTTGTTTATATGCCAAAATTGAATTCGCAAAATTTGTCAATTGACTTTTTTTCTTTCGCCTACTTGGTTGCCATGGACTTCCATCGGAACTACATAAACAATTTTATATTTGTTTTTCGTCCCAAATATGTGCAAAGAAATTATGAATTGACTTCAAATATTTCCAAGTAGGTATATACCATATAAAGTGAATACTAATACTGCGTTTATTGCAATTTGTCAATAATTCTCAACAAAAAAGTAATACTAGTTGTTTATTAGTGTACAATAATAACAGATATTCCACTCACTTTACTCTTCGTACTGCCAGTATACAGTTCCCCTTTTGGTCACGTTTGTAGCTCATGGGTAGAAAAACCAGAAAATTTCGTATTCGCGGGTGCATTTAAACGCGTGTTTGGGCACCCTACAACACAGCAGTGGTCACCCGACCACTTCTTTTTTCCTTCACGTAATTTACATTTGATTTGAGTTATTTGCCGCCGACTCGTTTATTGCCATTCATTTCGATACTGTGCCTCTCTTTCATAGAAAGCTTTTACCCGTCGAATCACAATACAAATGCCGTTTTGACGTTTGCGACCGAAAAATTTGAACTATCGCACTTTATAGACAACCTTTTTATAACAGCGATGAGTGATAGTGTCTGGATCAATTTTTCCGATTCCGCCACTGCGGCGCTGCATGTTAAACTCCTTCCGCATGCTACAAGTCCATAAAGTTAATCCGAAACAAATTGATGCAGAATTGTATCATATATCTGATACGCTACTTATTTATAGGGTGGTGATCTATTTAAATAAAAATATACTTTAAATCATTTGAAAAACGTTCAATTGATAACTCGACCATGAGCCAAGCACGTACTCAGCATTTTTTGTCGGAGGGGGGAGGAGGAGGAAGTCCAGGTCCAGGCGAATTATTGGAGTATTGCATGAATAGATACGTTAAGGAATGATAGAAGTAGTCCATATTACTCAACTGAAAGTTGGATTGGATAGAAAAATAGATAGAATCAAGTAAATCGAAAACAATATATATGTTTTCAGAAACCTTGTCATCTGGATCGCAGGTTTGCTGTGCAAAAAGTCGAAAACAAAAATTATCATTTTTGTAGAATTTCTACATCTGCTAGCCGGTTGTCCGTCAACAATTTCGAAAGATAAAGTGAAATTACAAGCGGGCTCAAATGGGCCTAGCGGGTGGCCCATCTGCGGAACTATTGATATCTGGTATTGTTTCCGTCACGTTCGGAATAAAACCTTCGAGATATGAGAAATATAGGTTCACTAGTCGAAGCGGGAAATGATAACCAATTTTTATGCAACGGGAGAATTTGTTGGTTCTCGTTGGCGAAATTAATTAGCACCCACATGAACAATTATTCGTATTTACTTTAACGGCTCAATAGGCTGCAACGGGTTTAGGGCGGGAGTTTTTCTTCGATCATTTTACCGCGAATGAAAATCCGAAAACTCTAGCTGTACAGGATGATCACTTTTAGCAGTCTAAAGGGAGAAATAATTGTCAAAACCCACTAAAATTAGGGCAGAGAATTCCATAGTTCGAGGTAGTACCGCTCAAATAACGGGGGGGCGCCACCTTTCGGATGACGAAGATCAAGCAGTAGCTCCACCCACGTCTAGACTCGGGATTGGTCGACGGAGTCATTACGAATTTGTTTATGATTTTGCAAAATACCACCCCATTGGTTAGGTTATTATTCCCAGTACAAATTAGTTGGAGAAGGGGTTGAATTTATTTTTATAACCGGTCAAAACTTGACTTGAGTGGGGATTCTCAGAAAAAACTTAGTAGGGGTAATCTCACGTAGGAAATTCTCGCAGAAAAATAGTCAGTTGATATTTCATCGTGGCCCGGGTTAAACTAATTTACCAGAAATTTTATTCAAGTCAATAGTTCCTTTCTTCGGTTGAGCTAGAAAAAAGTCAAAAATCCATTAGTCCGTATCGAGATAAGGGCTTACGTGCGAATTAGTGATTAACTAGTCGGTTTCAGATAACTACCAAATTTCGTGCAACAGAAACCGTGGTGGAGTTCTTTGTTCTAAGTAGAATTTTCCAACTGTTGAAGTTACTGAGCTCCGTGTGGTTTAATTCCATAACCCATCGATTACAGAGTGTTATTCAATTAACTTAGTTTTGTTCACAAAGTTCACTCAATTCGTTTCCTAGTGGTAATTATTTTATTTAGTCTTGACTCACACAGTTTCATTCCATTTATTTTCTTTGCGTATTTATTTCATTCACAAAATTAATCTCCCCAATAAAAGCCATCATTAGAATCAGTTCGTTTTCTTGGAAAATACTGGGAAATTGGGGAAGTGTTATCCAAGGTTACTGGCGACTACTGGTTAGAAGTGAACGCCGAATACACAAAAAAATACGTAGACGCCGAGGGACGACTTGGCCCTTTGGAGAGAATTAACTAAAGGTAAGTACCCCATATGTGATATCACACGGTTCCTAGTATAGGCTGAGATAACTACCTATCGTCCTTTCGAAGCAAAGTGGCATATTTCGAAGGAACTCTGGAAGTTCCAAGTCTGTGTGTGTCGCCAGGTATCTTTCAATTGAACTAACATGGGGCCAATCGACATATGCGTGAGTTATTCGGTAAAGTCAATCGAAACACAACAGTGTGTTATAAAACGAAAGACACTCTCTTCACTAAATTACTTTCACTGAATTGGGTTCACGAAACCACGACACGTGTTTCGCTTCTTCAGCTGGAGATAATACTGTAATATAATATATCCACCTGAAGAATCTATTGTAAACCCAGTTTGGCGAGAATCATTTAGTGAAGTGAGTGTCTTTTGTTTGCTTTAATATGGATTTTCATCAAGTATCAGCTGCATCAATAAAAAAACATTAAATCAGTTTTTTTTCACCACAAAAATATTCTATGATCCCAAAAACCCTTATAATTTCTAGCTAGCTGAATAATGGTTTTTTATTTGCTTTTAGTGACTCATTCGCTAAACTGGAAAACTACATATTTTTTGTTTTTATTTTCGCTACTTATAAAACTCTATTTTTTCCAGGATAAACCTTCTCCATTCTTCCTAGCAGGGATTCATTCTCTGGGTGATTTTTCATCAATAATAATATCAACATCTTACGAAGGCGTAGAGGGGCCAACAATAACATATTTTTTCCGAAAACATTTGGAATTGCCACTTTGAACTGACAATTGTCACTTTGAAGTGACAATTGTCGCTTGTGATTTTTTTTAAGTAATGAAATACATCAATTTTCAACCCATTGGTGTTATTTAAAGAAATATCATGGTACCTGTACTTAAGAAGGACTGCTTAATCCTACAAAAATATCTTAAATTCTTACAAGTTTGGTGTACCGAAAATAATCTCCCCCTCAACACAAATAAATGTAAATACTCTCAATATAGCCTGAAAAATAACATTACCCAACATGATTACCATATAAATAACATTCCCCTTCAAAATTGCACTCAAACAAGGGGTGTCATATTTGACTCAAAATTGAGCTTCCCTATCCACTATAATACATGTGCAGCTAAACAGATGCCTACGTGAGATTTCGGCTGGAATATGGTTCCTTAATATGGTCGCCCATATACAATATACACATAAACAAAATAGAGTCCATCCAAAGATGCTTCATGAAATATATTTCATATGAATTAGATGGAGTCTACCCCCAACAAGGTATCGACAATAGAATATTAGTGAATAAATTCAAAGAACATTCCATTCAATTATCTTCATTTACAAATTAGTGAACGATCTGATTGACTGTTCCGAATTATTCACCCATTTCAACTTTCATGTTCCACGATTAAACTCTAGAAATGAATTGACTTTTCGAGAACTAACATATTACTCAGGTCACCAGTCGTAGCAATGAGCAAACTATACAATCAATTCTGTACCAATCTTGATATATATTATAAACCAAATGGCCAAATGAAGAACAATATTGAGTAACTTCCACAAACAAACCAAAATATTCGAGGCTAGTCTGCAAAATGTTACTTTACTATAAAAGCTCATTCAATTAATCGTGATCAGGTTGAATTATTTATTTTCTTCCTTATTTATGTTTTCTCTTCAGGTGTTTACAAACACTTGAAGTAGAATGCATGCATGCATGTATCCACAAATCTCATACACAAAGAACTTTATTTTATCTAGGCCCCAAAATATTTAATTCACTACCCACAGAAATGAGAGAATGCAAGAGTCTCAAGAAATTCAAATTATCAACTAAATTATATATCTCTGAAAACCAGCACATACTAAATATATTTCAGTAAAAAGAAAATATTGTGTCATATATTTCAGTAAGAAGAAAATATTGTGTGATTCCTTTGACCCTCTTCTCCTTCCAACTATAGGAAATTTTAAAAACTTTTTAGGCTTAGGTTAGTTTTATATATGTATATATATGTATGTATATATAGGTTAGTGATGATCAATTTGAAAATATCAGCTACATTGAAAACGGTTAGCTAGAATGATAGGAATGCACCACAAGCCTTCCAGGCTTAGGCATTCACTCCAGACTAGCTAACCATGCAACTTAATTGAAGAAAATTATTATATGATCCAATGTAATACTTACCTCATCACCTCACTGAATAAAGAATCTGAATCTGAATCTGAATCTATGTGTGTATATATGTCTGTACAGGTATATATTGGTTATTTTTATATGTATTGGCATATAAAACTGTAAACTCGCCTAGTGATAACGATTTATGTCTTGTTATTGGGATTCATTCCCGTTTAGACATTATACACTTTTTTTTTAATGTTCTCTCTTCTTTTATATAAACTGGAAACTGATTTGATGGACTTCTTGTAAAACCTGATGAGTAAGTAACTTCAAAATCATTATCATACAAATGTTCAAAAATGTTTTGTGAAAAATTTATCAAGGTATTACTTACTTGCAGGTAAGTACTGAAGATGACTAGTATCTAGTCGAAAGCGCTCTGCTACGATTTTCATAATAAAAATATTTTTGCACGAAATACAAAAATTTTCCATTCCTGCAATTATGTTACGTGCACACAGCTCCAAAAATTGACAATTATCAGTTCAAAGGGGCAATTCCAAATGTTTGTGAAAGTGACAATTGTCACTTCGAAGTTACAATTATCACTTCCATGTGCGAATTGTCAGTTCAATCTGACTATTGTTATTTCTGGTTCATTCTCGTGATTTGGCTGAAATATATTATGCCTTTAGAAACGCAACAATATTATGATCCAAACCAGTATTTAGTTTACCGGGGTCATCACGTACTCAAAAAATCCTATTTCGACATTGTTTACTTTACTTATCAGAACTGAGATTTCTTATAATTCAATTTCGAGATTTGGCTGAGTAATGGGAAAGCAATACCTACTATTATAATACGAACCTAGTATTTTACCATATCAAAAAAGTACTTATTTACTTCATTCTTTCAATAGAAACCTTACAGAACCATATGTTTTCGTAATTTAACGTTAATATATGAAAACCCTCAAGCCATAATATCTGAAAAAACTCAAGCCAAACTTATATTTTCATACCTAATACAAGTTCCCCACAAAAAGTAACTCATCATGTGTACCTGACTACTCCATGTGCATGTAATAATACTTTAGACTATTTCAGGCTAATGATCCCCCTTTAAAAATGTATGATGATGAAAACTTCTCCGGTAAAGAAGTAAGGTCACTAACATTTTTAACCAGAGCGCAATTTGAATATTGTGCACCTGTTGAGTTACATGGAAGTTTACGAACAGTCAAACGGGACTTATTTTGTCTCTGATGCAAGATCCGTCAAGGTCTTTCTGATCATTTTCTTTCTGCAATATGTGGCCACACACGTCTATAGAAAACGAGCTTAGTGATCTCCACTGTGTTGCTCTCGATGGAGCAGCATTTTGTACCACGCTTTCTTGGATATGGACATATGAATAGAGAAGAATTCGTGGAAAATCTGTAACGAAATAAAAAACATTTCGTTACTCTTTAATAGTTTCCACATGAAATACCATCAAAATTTCATTATTCTTCAATAGTTTCCACATGAAATCCCATTATAATTCATGAAATGTCATGATCGTTAGATGTTGGCTTCATCCATTTCGGCATAGTAGTCGAACGCTGCAAGAAATAGATGTAAAAAAAAAACAACGAGATAACGTTTACTCATTTTGGCCTAGACATGCTCTCTTGGGCAATAAAATCGATAGCGAACGGTCGATTTTGAATTTATCATTTTTGAGAATTTTCGAAGTTTTCGCATTTTGGAGACAAAATATCTTTAGCATATTTTGCCCGTTGATTATTGAAAAATTGTATATATAAAATTCTCATGTGAGCTCACAAAATGGCCACATATGCGTATCGTATTTCAAGTTTGAAATATTTCCATTCATTTCAATAATAAAAGATTGTTGCCTGACTACTGAACACTGCTTTGGTTGATAAGCCCGACAAATAATGTCACTCTTTTCATTCGACAATATTCTCGTCTAACCCCAAACTGGTAATACACGAGTTTAGGTGAATTCATTGAGAAAGTGTCTAAGAACCCGTTTCTGCTCGTGCTTCAACTTTTTCAAGTTCACGAAGCCCTTCTTGGAAAATTAGAGGACGTCAACGGATACAGAAATACGACCAGTGAAGCGGAAAATCGGTGACTTCTCGTACCTCAGGTACCTCCTAAAGCGATGGTCTCGACGATGATCTATCTGGCAGCTTGGAGAGAAGGGATTTGCTTCCATTCATTTTTTACCGTAATCCGTAAAAGCTAGACTCACTTGTGATTCTTTGATCTTTTGGCTTGATCTTTCTCTGACCATTTGCTATCTTTTTTTTTTGAGGTAAAGTATAGCCAAAGTATAACCTTCCATCTCCAAACATTGCGAAACTTCCTTTCTTAATTGGAATCAAACCTTCTGCTTGATGTATTTAACGTGTCACTTCGAAGCATATAGCTCTTCACACTCTGTCTCCTCACTTTGAGAAAAAAGTCAAGTTATTTGTTGTTGGTACAAGAGATCAACACCTTTGGGTTATTTAAACCATTTTGAGCAAGTATTTAGTTTAAAATCATTTCAATTCTCCAGCTCGCTTCGAGTAATATCACATTGGGCACATTTTTTTTCTCAAACTCATCTTGCTCACATCCTTTATTTCATTAGATATTCAATATCAGTATAAGAATAAACTTATCAAGATTTTGTATTGTTCCCAATCGGGTAAGTTAATTTGTTTTCTTGTTTGTCTCAGCAAACGTAGATTCCTTTGTAATTTCACATATAATGTAATCATTGAATTTGTTTGTAATCTTACATATAGTGTAATTAGATTATTCTGTGTTCTCACGCCTAGTATACTCATGGTTTGCAGTTGGAATATACCAACGTATGTATTTTGGGACTTGATTCCCTCAGAATCATTTTCCTTATCAATTTGCTCCCTCTGAAGTAACTCCCGGTTCTCCGAACCAAATTGTAACAAGATATTGCTTGGTGTTTGTTGTCCACATCTTCGTCTGATCACAAAGGAGAATTATCGATCAAGGAACCCAGGACAATCCAGATTGGCTATTTAGAACCACAAAGGGTGCAGAGTCACACTAGAACTCATTTCGAGACCCCACCCTTCGCAGAAATCTGGAGTAAGTTCCTAACTTCCAACGAACCTGATCAGAAGCAATTGTCAAACAACCAGCAAACATTATGTTCATCGAGAGCCACACAGTAACAACTGTCTTTTTTTGTTAATCCAAACAACTGCACCATGTAAAGTATCATTGAACCACCATTGTTTTTCATAACTTAATTTTGAATATATGTATCATAGTACTATTGTTCCACTGCTGAGAAGCGCACATCAAATTCCTCAACAAGAATCTATTTTGTTTTTGGTAATTTTTCTCAAAAATAACCTGGCGCTCAATTTATCTTCATATCTGTTGAATTTTAGACTTGTTGAAGAATCTACCTAAATTTCACTGACAGATAACGATATCCACGACCTCCCGTATCAATCTGAGCAGCTCATAGGTACCGCTATATAAAATAAGCATAGTAGTTTCTGAAAGATCAATTTTCTTTCGCTTTCTTCAAAAGGGAAAGGAAATTGAATTTCGTGACTACATTCGCAAACCAATTGTATAATTCTGAGCATGAAAACTCAAAAGCTATTGTTCATATGGATACAACATATTTTGAGGTTCAGAAGAGCAAGAACTTCAGAGTTATAAGGAAATCTTTTTCCATGCATAAAAAGTACCATCTTCTCAAGACAGGCATGGTTGCCGCCTCGGACGGTTATATTCAATCTACAAACTGGCAATATTTTTGCGATTCGGCAAACAATAGTGCTAATATTTCATTAAAAGAATACCAGAATGATATCGGCAATCTACGGAAATACAGGAAAACGATATTTTTATACTGGATAGAGGTTACAGAGATAGCGTACGATTATAACAAGATTTCGGAATGAAAGTTGAGCTTCCTGCTCATTCGGGAGCTCGTAAACAACTGTCAACAGAAGATGACAATCATTCCAGAATTTTCCCCAAGTCTAGGTGGATATCATTTTTTTCAAGAGACTGTGACCCGATTACTCATATTCATTATTTAAAAGACATGATAAATAAATATTACGAACTTTTCATAATGCAGGATGCCACAGTGGAGTTAGCTAACGAGATGCTTCGAGAGGATTTGAAGAAAACAACGATAAAAACCACGTGGAACAAAACAATTTGATTAGACGTCGCGGGATTCGGCAGAACCTCATCGAGCATCAGATTGAATTTCCTAGACTTGAATAAGAAGCCCTTAAATATCTTGCTCTTGGAGTTTTCCGGTTGCAGCTGCCTCCATGTGGACGGAAGACACTGCATTGATATAGATACGAGACCTAATGAAAATGGTGTTTTAGAGTCAGATTATTTTCCAGGCATAGAAACAATACTAAATATAAGATGTTCGTGAGATTTGATTAAAAAGTTGAAATGGTTCTTTGAGGTTTCTATTGAAATAAAGAAGTAAATAACTTCGGAAAAGGATATTCTTAGTACTTTTCTGATCAACCCGATATGGTAAAATACAGTGTTTGTATCAAATTATTTAAACTGTCAACTTACTCAGCCAAATCTCGAAACTAAACTATAAAAAATCTTAATTCTAATAAGTGAAGAAAACAACGTCGAAATAGGATTTTTTTAGTACGTTTATGATAACCCTGGTAAACTTAATACTGTTTTGCATCATAATAGTATTGCGTTTCCAAAGGCATAACATATTTCACCCAAATCACGAGAATAAACCAGAAAAAATACCAATTTGTGATAAACTACCTTTATTTTCTGTTTACTTTTGAAATCACCCTGTTTCCCCGAAACTAATCATACGATTTGATTATGGTCCATTCGAAGTGTTACCGATGAATCGTTATCTACAACATTTGATAGCCTCTTCCACTCTGTTGTTTCATCATCTCAGCCAATCAAATTGGTCGTGAATTATATTCTCGGACATATAGCACTCGACGTTCTGGAGACGTCCATTTTAGGTCCAGTTTAGGCCATAACCTCCTTGACCTTCTCAGGATGTACTGAGAAAGTCAATTTCTGAACCGTCTGAGCATATACTCAATGACTAGGTGGAGGTCATCTTGAGCAATCTACAATGCACGCCAGAAACGATGGAATAATAAAAATTTCCGAAAAACAGTATCATTAGGAGGCAAAATGGGCTGAACGTATCCTCGGATTCGTGATCAAAACAAAAAATTTACTCTAATACGTCTATACGTCTATAAAATATCGGCAGCCAGCAATTATTTTATTAAAAATGAAAAACGTTTTATCCCCTCAAAACAGTTGACTACAATAAGTGTATGTTGGTGGATTATCCATAAAAAATCATTTCGTTTTTATCATAGATAATTCAATCACCAGAACATTTTTCCTTTTCGATATATATGATCAAAATTCATCCACTTCTTAGTTTTTGTTGAGATTTCATCAAGCTTAGAGGGTTGTTTCTTATGGATATTCGACCCACATACACCTATTGTATAGGTATTTGTAGTCAGGTGTCTTGAGGAATAAGGAATTTTTAATTTCAATGGAGCCAATCTACTATCTGTAGGTTTTTTTCCTGAACTTCAGTTCTGAAAAGTATAAATTTGTCGCACCCCCGTATTTCCCGTGATTAATAAATGATAATGGTAATAAGTTTTCTTCTGCATGACAAAAATAACCAACAATACCATTGTGAGTACATATATCAACATATATAAATGAATTTGCCAATTTGAACATATCTAAATCACAGAACACATATAGAAATCAGCTAAAATCCAAAATGTGCGCGGGTGTGACAATTAAAACTTACAAATATAATGTATGATTTATAAAATATTCTTACTAACAGTATTGAAAAAAAAATATATATTTCAATGGGCGTTTTTGAAGATTGTTGACGTAGAATTATGAGATGGTGAAAGTTTGAAATATTTCAAAACTACGAGAGAATATGACATTTATTATTCGTCGATGACTATCCAGTAGAGATTTTAATATTTCCAGGAAACTTGAATTCTTCGTTTTTCAAGCGATACGAAATATAACTGCACAACGAATATGAGCTACTAGCACATGGTGGATATCAGATTAATACTCCATAATGAATGATTGTATTTTGAGGTTTTCTATCGATCTGATAACTCAGAATTTCTCTCCAAGGAATAATGGGAGATACATGGGTGCACTCATAAAACAAAGATTTTTGGACTTTTGAAAAAGTTTCCAGGAAAAATGTATATTGAGTAAAGATATTTTCAGCAAATATTGCCTCTTATTTTACGGACATGTCGGTTATCAATCGCTTCTAACGTGCAGTATAAATCACTTGAGATGATGCTTACCTGACCAATGAGGACAGTTTTTTAATAACTATCGATCCTGAAATATTCATAATTCTACGTCAACGATCACGAAAGATATAGAGATGTTGAAAAGGGAAACATCCCCAATTGAATGTTCAATAGAACGATTTTTCTGTGAATTGAAAAATTCACGATAAAAAGTTTTTTTTTTCAGTCGCAGATGATTCCACATCCGATTTTATGAACATTCTGTTCATATTTTCGAACAAATCATACATAGATGTTCCCGTGAGAAGTGAGACAAATTAGGGTTTTAAGGAGCTGATTGTTCTTCAGGAAAAAAGCACACATATTTTGAATTTGTTGTTCTTATTACGAATCCAAAGAGATTTTCAGCCAATATTGTTTTCCGGAAATATCGGTTGTTCCATCACTTCTGGCGTGCAGTATATATCACTCAGCATGACCCCCATCCAATAGTTGAGCGCATTGTTGGTACATTTACGTAAGATACGGGACGGGGGTGCCTCCCGCCTAATTTCGGGTGACCAGCTCAGAGGAAAACTTCGGCAATTTCCGAATGCAATAAACATTCAACTCGAAATTTGAAGAAGGTAGAATGTTGAACTGATTGTGTGGTTAATGTACACATTGCAGGCTGCCTGAGATAGATATTCAATTTCAAAGTGAAGAAAACAACTAACCTTGTTATATCCAAACTGGTGATGAAGTCAGAACTAGTTGACTTCATACTCTGCTTTGAGGACTTATCATAATTATCACAGTCACTTGTAAGAAACAAACAACACAAACAGTATTGGAAAGGGACACATTCCCAATTGAATATTGTTTTGAAAAATAATATCACGACCATTGTAGTGATTCAGACATCCAGATCACGTTAACAGAACACTGTTGCCAAGCAAGATTCTCGCCATATCTACAAAGCTGTCTACGAACGGAGGTTTGTTAGATTCTACTAGTGTTTTCTGATTGGCTGGTCCAAGAGCCCGATCAATTTTTTTACTTCGATCCCCGGACGATTCTAAAGTTTTCGACACGGTTCGTCATGAAAACATATTCATAAAATGGCAACTGTGCCGGCGTAAATCATGCCGGCAGTAATTATTGTCATTTAATAACCACACGCGTTCTTTAACATCTTCCTTTCTCTCCCAGACACAAGAAAAAATCCCTAGATTGTGCATTTCAATGAGTAAGAGCAGAAAATCTCACTGGTCTGCAACCCTCGGCACAGCGGTGATAAAGGGGAGGGAAAAACTCATTTTCCAACCTCTCCGTCCCGGACAAAAAAAAACACCCAACAAAAATTGTTGGTGAGGACTAGATATACCCAAAAGAACAACTGTGCCGACTTTCATGTTGCCGGAAATCCCCGGCATAGTGCGGCAAATCAACAAGTGCTTAGGAAATTTTTTGTATCACCGTGCTTATGTAAACCGATATTTTTCACTGGAATCGGATTGTTCATCAACTCGCGTTATTATCCGACGCAATTACAACTACAAAACATGTTTATAAATTGGTTTCTCAACTTCCGATGTCTATGAATCTCGCAACTTTTGTAATTTTACGATAGATTTCAGAAGTAGTTCGAATTTATTATTGCAAAATGCATTAGGTAATCATTAATTGTACCTTTATCAACTTTAAATTTTTTTTGGAGTACGTACGTTGTCAATATGAAAATAAGGTCGAATAAAATAATGATATTTTTGCAATTTGAAATTCCAAACAATCATTCGACATGAGTTTTACGTTTACAAAATATGATTTCTTACAATCAAATAACAGCTGGTAACAACTGACAGGTCAATGCTAAACCTATTCCGCATCTTAAAAAGAACTGCTCTCTGAATCATTCAAGTAATCGCTCTCCAAGACTGTGTTATCGAAAGGACCATCTTTCAAAATGCAATCTACACTCAAGGGAGTAGGATTTTCCTTAAACCAAACCCAGCGACATTGTTCGGGTTGCAGCGTAATACATTTTTGTTTCGTCACATTTTTCCACATCGCAGTAACAAAGATCGTTCTCAAAATGTTTTGCTTCAAAGATTTGGAATATGGCGGAATCGTACTCGAACCAAATCCTTTGATTTTTTTTTATGAGCTTTTCGCTGTCTTTCTTGCTCGAATACATTTTGTGAAAATCAATGGACCTCGCAGTGTCCACGTTACTGCAATTTTTGATTGTGTATATTAATGACGTGAATTCTTGCAATTTGTCAACTTTTTCAACATCCTCAATATCTGATAAAGTAGTTAAAGATGCGAAAACTCGTTGGAATGATTTTTTTTCTAAATTTTTTAAAGGTCTGGTTTTACCCCTTTGGTAGAAAGCTGAGGTGTCACACCCGCTGAGGGCTTGGAAACCGAGGGAAGCACAACAACGGTCCCAATGCTTCAGCTAATGTGGTGCAAGCTGAGCACTCCTGATTTTTTTTATTTCCTACAGTTCCTGCCTTTGAATTTGGGAAATTTTGATGTGACCAAAAGTAAAATTTGGAAATATGGAACGGCATGTACTCAATTTACCCGAAATCAAAAAGTGGTTCATTCGAATTAAGAAATGAAAGGGAACACCCAGTAGCCCGGAGATTGACTCTATGAAGGTCGTACTTGACGTACTCCAACGGAGACGAAACAACAAAATATTAGTAGGTATTATTTTTTCTGGTTTATTATAGACTTTTCATGATTATTTGAAAAAAAGAATCTTTTTATTTTTCAATGGACTACTCCCTGTATATTTGTAGCTAGTTTTCCAAAGATTATTCAAGTCACTCAATTCTGAGTGTTCAGAAACAAAGAATCATTCTGCAGAAAAAATAAAAGTTTTCATTACTAGGAATAAAATGAAATTATACCCCCGTCTAAGCAGAAATTCTGAATACACCCCCGTACTCACTTAGCATTCCTGAAAAAACCCTCGTTTGAAGTTCTCTCGTCCCAAAAACATAAAACAAGGTCCGGAATATGAACGACTATTCGTACAGGAATGTAATAAAATCTATCGACGTCAACAGGGTGACATGAATAGCACGCCCACCTCCCACTTTACGAAATTCGGATCATTTTTGGACTAGTTATTGCGTGATTTAGAGGCCAGAGTCTTGGCGCTGAGACAAGGTCGAGAAGAATCGCTGGTTTATTTATTTGTGTTCATCAAATGTGATTCAATGGCGTCTGGGTAATAAAAGGCAGCTATAAGGTCAGTTGCTTGCTGGCCAAACTGGCTGAACGAATCACGAATTATCAAATGGAATAACTCCATGAAATAAGTTTCAGTGCTAGCAAAAATCACTAAATCGTACCAGCATATTTCGAACTGGATAATTATGTATTAGCTTTGCTCAGCATTATGCAAGTATTTCCAAAAATTGATTTGGAGTATAAACAACTAAGGCACACATTGGTTAGTGGGTTAGCCAAGTTAGGATGAGTTAGGGCTCATTGATTTACGTTAGGTGTTATTAGGATTGGTTTTCACTGTAATTGTACTTTTTTTATTGGTAGCTAGATTTTATACTATTTATTGGGACTTAACACCATTTTACGACTTTCGAAAAAATTGGTTATATTTATGTCGATCATAGTCCCCAGAAATCAAAACTACCATCAATATATATATATATATATATAAATATATATATATATATATATATATATATATATATATATATATATATATATATATACTTTTTTTATT